>JAJGOT010000268.1:0-147500 GCA_022457155.1 Cladopsammia gracilis | reverse complement strand
TCTAATTGTTAAATAAGAGCCACACCCACAAGACCGTGCGGAGTTTAGACGATCACCCCCGTTAATTTTATATGAGAATTACCCCCGGGTCCCCAAGTCGAGCTTTAGTCTGCAGCATGCAGACTGAAGACCAAACAGGTTGGGTAGCAGGCCTAAATGAGGGCAAATTAAATCAAGTATCCATGCAGCCGATGTTTTTAGGGTCTGCGTTTTACACTTACCAATCTGAAAACACTTCAAGCGTCAACCACTACCCCCCCCCCCCCCCCCCAATCCGTGAGTAAAGTTTCTCTAGATGAACTGACTGTCTAAATGTTTTGTCATGCAGATATAAACGAGTGTGTTGATGAAGACTTGTACAACTGCACTGATGAGTTTCACATTTGTGTTAACACTCGCGGCTCATACAAATGTGAATGTGGACAGAACCTGTACTTCATTGATGGAAAATGCAGAGGTAATATTAATGGCTAACAAAAAATATTTGCTTTTTTCCTATGTAATTATGTTCCGTTTTCAGCGCTCGGCATTTAGTGTCCTTCTCTCTCTCTCTTTCTTTGCCATGCCTTTATCATTTGCTGTTAGCTAGTTTAAAATTGCATATAGACTACGAGTAGTCCCTCCTTTTTCCTCAGGAATAGTAGAGCGAGCAAAACGCGAGCGCGCGTGAAAATCACCCCACGCGAGAAAGGCGAGACGCGCGGCGGGGAGAGACAAAAAGGAGGGACTACAGACAAAGCCCAAGCTTTTGAACTTATGCGTTGCTCTCACAACTCAAAACTCTGATTGGCTCTTCCATGGCAATCTGTCAACATCTGTCAAAAACGCGCCAGCCGCTATCAACACTCGACACAATTTTAGTTTCTGTCAATGGTTGCCAAACTTCAGGCATGTCTGGAAAAAATTCCAAATATAACATCGCTGAAACCGAAACAGACTCAAGCGGTGGAGGCACTGTTGGCGGGGAAAGATGTTCTTGCGATACTTTCAACCGGATTTGGGAAAGGTTTAATTTATCAAGTGTATAGCATGGCACAAACATGTGCGAACGCGAGCGTCCAAATACAAACCCGGGAACTGATGAAGTTCGAGAGAAGAACCAAAACCATGGTCTTGCCTGAATGAAATAGTGGCATCATCATCATCATCATCATCATCATCATCTTTATTTAAAAACACGGTAAATACATCAGAACGAAGCAGTCGCTAGACTGTCAAAATTGCAAAGGGAGCTCCACGCCACTATAAAGCGTAGCGAACGGAAGCTAAAATTACAGCCTTGACTGAGACAAACTTCAACTCTCTCTGCTGTAAAGCTTGGATCCTGAAAATTTAAATCCTGTAAAGACAAAACTAAAATAGCTGGGCATTCACGGCCAACAGATCATTTTAGATTCTGTCATGTCCGGTATTTCAGAGAGAAAAGTTAAAGAAATTCAAACCTTTCCTACATAAAAATCTATATGCCAATATACGCTAAAATAAGGTCCAAATCTACAATTCCAAGCGCAACACCACGGGAAAACACAACCGACAGACTTGACCCCTCGTCCGTTGCACGCGACTAAAACGTAGTCTTGTAATAAACATCCCCCGCGGTTTTAATACTGATAACAAGAGCAATGACAGCTCAATAAGACAAGGAATCTCATTGGATGCGCTTAATTGGTTTGAAAGGCGATACGAGCTTCACACTCCAAAATCAGTCGACCGTGAAGGATCAAAAGCTTGGGCTTTGTCTGTAGTCCCTCCTTTTTCTCTCTCCCCGCCGCGCGTCTCTCCTTTCTCGCGTGGGGTGATTTTCACGCGCGTTCGCGTTTCGCTCGCTATATTATCCCTGAGGAAAAAGGAGGGACTACTCGTAGTCTAAATTGCATACCAAGAGGCTAAACAAACGAAACGGCAAACTGATCCTTTTACGGCAGAAAAGCAGAAACAAAAGCAAATAAAATAAAAATGGAATATACTGGTGCCCAATATTTCGCTTTGCAAAACAAAGCTTCTTCGGGGGCTAACACTGTAAAAATTAACGTCATAGTAAAAAAACTAATGAGACATAAAAACTATGAATATGATTGGTGAAGGGTTTGACGGGTGACAGTATGTCTTCTCTTCAGGTCTGGAGATAAACCAGACAGTTCCTATCCCAGAGCTTCCCGAACCTCGAGCGCCAACAGCACAGGAAAGGGAGCAAGCTGTACAGATTTCGATTGAAGGGACAGACGACGTAAGTAAAATACAAACACTTTACAACCATCGCAACAATCGTTGTCTGATATAAAAAATTAACGCATGAAACTGACTGCAAGGAATATTCTAACTACATGAATCAGCCATATTTTCACATAGGATCTGTGTAAAGATCTGTTATATCAAAGAAACAAAGCAAGTAAACATACATGTACATGTAATTATAAAAGCACGATATAACATACAATGTGAAAACATGGTACGGCGAGGATGCGAACCCCGGTCATCTGCTATCAAGGCAGACTTGATTGCCACTACACCATCAGTGAAACCGACAGAAATAGTGGCCCGGGAGTGGGGCTCCTATATAAAAATAACGGGGTGCTCGTCGGAAATTTTTGATAAATGGTTTGTTTGGCGTGGCTCAAATGAATTTTTACCCCTAACAGGTACCAATTCTGAAACAAAACATGTCATCTTCTGTCATATTTTTTCAGGTCAATACCCCAAAACGTACCGCGATAATTCAAACGGTGGTCATTTTGGATTTTAGCACCCTTAGTGGTACCAATCTACAAATTTTGACCCCTAAATATACGACAAGCACTCCCATCATTTTTATATGGGAGTTTTCCACCCATGAAACTAACTGCAAGCGATATTCTTACTAAGTGCATGTAACGGTAATCACGTCTGCCTTGTCATAATCAAAGGCTCCTATGAGCCAACTCGTAACACATGAAACTGACTGCAAGCAATATTCCTGCTAAGTGCATGTAATGGTCATTATCAAAGGCTCGTATAGCCTGGCTGCCATATGATCGCTACGATCGCTTCGATCACTGAAAAACGTTCAGCTCTTGTAGCGAAATGGACTAAGCCACTCTCCATACTTTCAACATAATCGCTACGATCGCTGGAGAGTGGCTTAGTCCATTTCGCTACAAGGGCTGAACGTTTTTTCAGCGATCGCAACGATCATATGGAAACCAGGCTTATGAGCCAACTCGTAACACATGAAACTAACTGCAAGCAATATTCTTACTAAGTGCATGTAGTGGTAATCACGTCTGCGTTGTCATAATCAAAGGATCCTATGAGCCAAGTCGTGAATACGAAACGTTCGAACCCGGCCCCAGTTTTTCTACTGGGCCGACAGAACACCAAAATACAAGAACAATAGAATACCAGCGCAACCATTAAGCACTGTGTTAAAAAGTTCTCATTCCAAGTAAAATATAGGAAATATATCACAACTCTGTGTTCGTTACAAAATCTCTTTTGACTTCTTCTTTGACAGTTCAAATGGGATTTTTCAACCGACAAGTCTTTCAAAGAAAAAACGGCCTATTTCTGCTCGACCTTCTGCACTGAGAACAGGACAGAATGTGCACTGAAGCAGTCCGAGGCAAGGCGCAAAAGGTAAAAACGTCGTATGCATATGTCTAGTTCTTCGTTTTATTTAACTTGTTAATAAGGCCTCAATTTAGATTGTTCTACAGTCAAACCTCTATTAAGCGGCCCTCTATTAAGTGGTCACCCTCTTTTAAGCGATCACTTAACAAATCCCCCGATTTAAATCGCTCCCCATATTTACTGTAAACCTGACCTCTTATAGGCGGTCACCTCTATTTAGTAGTCAGTTCGCTATTCACCGAGGGTGACCGCTTAATAGAGGTTTGACTGTATATGTAAAAATCAACTACATATTTGTGTGTTTATTTGTTTATTCATTAATTATCAGACGCGCCCTCGAGTTTGACCTCTACACCGTTGATTATGTTCACCTTCTGCCTGGCTACCCCAGCAACATCTCAGGCTTGCTTCTGGTGGCCTTTTATGTGCAGCAGCCTGCAGGACTTTTCATCGGAAATACCTCGGTACTGCCTAGCAGCACGCTGTCGGATATTATCCTGATGTACAAGTCAGAGCTTGAGAGCGCTATTGGTGCTAAGATATCTGATGTGAAAGCGTTATTTACACCTACATTATCAACAGAGCGAGAAGTCGAGCAGAGTGGAAATGACAACAATAACTGGAAGTGGATTGTTATTGGTGTTAGTGTTGGAGTGGTGGTCATCATTTTGATTATCGGCATTGTAGTTTGGTGGTAAGTTATCTTTACTCGAAAGACAGACAGAGGCACACACAGCGCCATCTTCGCAGTATGGCCAGTACCACGGCAGTGCCATGTTGATGAGTCCTAACAAGGACCAAACAGCTGTCCAGCTGCTACTCCCGGGGGTGATATGGCTGTGCATATGCGTAAGGTACTCGCCATACCGGTTGTGTGCGTCTCTTGCCGCCTTTCGTTTTATTATCTTTACTGTCTTTACTTGGCTTTTCATATGATTATCGTGAAAGATAAACTCTTCCTGATCCCACTGGTACGCGAATGTCGATTCTTAACCCAGTTTTCTTATCGTGAAGTGACTAGGATACACCCCCCCCCCCCCCCCAACCCCTCCTATCTTGGATGGCGGAGAAATTTCGAGTGACCGAAAGCCAACCTTTTCTTAAGGATTGAGATGCAATCTAGTGCATTTTGAGACAAAATTTCGTTGCCGAGCCTGCCGTAAGGACAGCAGTTCATAGTATTCCGTGTTCCTTGTCATATAGCATCCTCTAACATGGAATGCTTACCTTATGGATAATTTTTCTGGCATATTTACTTATATAATGCCGGCAATTGTAACAACTATTCGAGGGAGAGAAGCTGAGCTTTTTGGTGGTGAAGCTTCCACGCCTCAAACCCCCTAGATAGAACCCTGCTGATCCTGCTTATCAGTATTAATTTATTTAGTCATATTAATTTATTTAGTATGAGGTGATTTGTTTTTATATGGCGTCCTGCAACCCTTTTAGAAATCGTCCTATGGCCTTTCTTTTATTATTTATTTATTTTATATATATAAATCAAAACTTTATTACCTCAATGACAGAAAATCACAGTGCCGAATTTTTGTCTGTTCCATAATGTCATTAATTAGTCTTGTATTTTGTCTGATGTATCTACCTCGGCATGAAGCCTGTTTGATTACAGTTGATTAAACGCGGAAGGACTTTTTCTATTCTTGAAGCGATTGCCTTTGACAAAATTTTATAGTCAAGGTTTAACAAAGTTATTATTATTATTATTATTATTATTATTATTATTGTACTTACCTATTGTTTGAGACTTGATTAATTGTCATTAAATTGTAATAAATAAATAAATAAATAAACAAATAAATAATACAGAGTAACATCCAATATTAGGCCTGTGGACGCAAAGTAAATAAATTAATCTCTTGACTTAAAATAACGCTTATTATGCGGCACCTAAAGACCGAAATAAACCTGAACAAGTTTAACCCTTATTCATTCTATTTTCAAGCATGAAGAATAAAGGAAAGCGAAAAGGCGCAGTAAATGCAATCTCAGATGATTTCCCTGAAGATGCCGTCGTTATGGAGAGTTACAAGCCTGGAGTGAGTGAAAAAGCCTGGGAGCGAACACCTCATATTGAGACAGAAGCTTAGAGTGATTTTCGTATGACCTTGAAATGATTATGCGTGAACACATGCAACCAAAACAAACAAACGAACTTGACGGAAGCATTTGGTTTGCAAACGTTTGGTTGGCTTAGCGAACACGCAAAGCAAAGCAAACGGATTGCGAGCTAAAAATAGCTATTCTACTTTATCCTCTTGACGTCACTCGTTTTTCAACATTCTGATAGGTCAATTAAACACTCCTCTTTCCATTTTATGGATATTTTTAGCCGGAAAACGAGCAAAGCTTGTTTTGATCCTTTCGAAAACTGGCGGATGAAACAAATCACGAACACTCAGGGAAACCGATTTTTAAGGTCATACGAAAATCGCTCTTAAATAATAAGATATTCGTATTTTTGAACATAAACTTTTAACGAATAAGTCAGGGCAACAACAGACAAATACATAAGATAGGACATGTTTCGATGGATCCGTTCCATCATCGTCAGTTGCATTGTATTTTCAAAACACAGGGAACATCTGCCGTTCGAGTATTTTTAAGCTATTATTTTTTCTTATTATTCATAACAAGAGCCATAGCCGATTATGGCTCCTGTTCATAACTATGATTTCCTGAAATAATGTACCATTTTTCTTAACACTTTTAAGAACTTTTTCAGGCTTAAATCGCCCAAAATAAAAATCAAAATGTCCAGTCCCAGCTCAGCCTCAGCTCAAATATTAGACGTTCTTTTCCTTAGTGATCTACTTTCAGAAAAGAAGCAGTTAGCTGATCAGTTATGGCTGAGTATATCGTAATGTTATTTTGGGTACACAAACGAACTTAATCTATAAACTTTTTCATACGCGAATATTTTAGGATTTAATTTTCGGATAAAGAAAACATCTGCCCTTCATGAAAGTTGTATTACTGAGCCTTCAAGCTGGCTTTATTTAATAATTTATTTGTTTTTGTATTGTATTAAGCTCTAATATTTTAAAATCTTTGACTCGTGAATATATATATATTTCATACCTATTTGTATATCATAACAAGAAGCCTAGTGCGAACACTCCCTACATCGTAAACGTTAAATAAATTTTTGCATTATATTAAGTTTACCAAGGATTATACAATCGAGAAACCGTCACTGCATATACTGTGTCCTTTTCAGTTTATTTAATATCGGCGATTTTCATGCACCAAGCTTACAAACTACGTAGCAAAGAAAAAGGTGAAGTCACACTAGAGCCTTAACTTAATTAATTCCGACACGGCATTCATGTAAAACAGGCTTTATTTTAGTTTACTTTTCTTTAATAGTTAGTTATATTTTTAAATTATAGAAGATTAATTTACATACATAGTTTCTTATTTAGTTGTAGTTTATATTAAATTGTTAATGCCTGATGTATTTACCGTGTTTTTTAAATAAAGATGATGATGATGATGAGCCACAGGTAGCTAGTATTGCTACTCCCCTCCCCACCCGCACACGCACGCACACACGCACACGCACGCACACGCACGCACGCACACACGCACACGCTATGTAGAAAAGAAACCCACCTCCCCCCCCCCCCCCTTTCACAAGCTACGTAGCAAAGAAAAAGGCGAAGTCGCACTAGAGCCACAGGCGGCCCTCCTAGATCGGATGCTAGTCCATCGCAGGGTGATTCCAAGCATTTTGTCGCCGGTACATCCGGAGAGAGACAATGTGCAGTAAAATTTCTTGTCTGAGAAAACAACACGACGGCCGAGACCGCGAATCGAACCACCGACCCTCGTTTCTGAAGTCCAACGCACCAACCGGCTGGCTCGTCCCCAGTCGTCTCTCAATTAACGAGAGGAGCGCCGGCGCGGCCGAGGGGAGCACGAGCTGCGATGGGAAGGGGGAACCCATTTCGGTCGGTTGTGCCTAAATCATACCGTCCAGAAGAACGTCGGACACCTTATTGAGACTTATACAACGTTATGTAGACACTTTGAATTTTATTTTCAATAAATTTTTAAGCGTAAAAAAGAAACTCTAAAATCCCCACTCAGGATTGAATCTGTGACCTCAGCTAGGCTTAGGCTTACATAGCCTACCGTACCACTGTACCACCTAGCTTCTCGGGTTGCTTAGTCCTAAATTTAACTGAATAAATTGCTACTCCCAACCTCAAATGAAAGCTAACCAGTTACACAGTTATGTAAGTCTCGATAAGGTGTCCGACGTCCTTCTGGACGATATGATTTGGGCTTGACCCCTTCGGCCGCACTTCTCTAGTTCCGCGTCTATCCCCCACGCGCGGATCCGCGTCTTGCCTAGAAAGACAAGTAGGGACGAGTCAGGCGCTAACCACTAAATCGCCACACATCCACACACGAGAACGAAGACTGTGTTAATGACTTCATAAGTCAGCTGTCAAGCTTGTTGCAGTTTCATTCAGTAATCGGGGAAATTTGGCTCATATGTTACCTTGTGTAATTACTCGTGCCGGTACGGCAACGAGTCAAGGATTGGCCTTCGTTTTTTTTTCTTTTCCGTGTTTTCGTAGCTACTTTTGTGCATCGCGTTAGATCTGGGTACAAGAATACGTACGCATGCACTGCGAGAAAATTTTGAGCCTGCGATAGTTGGCATTCGGTGGCGTCGTTTTGCAAGCAAAAAGCAAAAGCGAAGCAAATTTGGGTTTTGTTGTTTGTTGCAGTTTTACGTAAGTGTTTGCCCTCGAGTAACGTACACTACACGTACAGATTATACAGATTGTTGCTGTCAAGGCAACTTTATCGATAAACAGGGTCCACACTAAAATTGTCACCAAAATACAGAGGGCATACTGTATTTCGGAACGGACCTTGTTTGCTGTTGTTTGTTTTACAGTTAGCGCGTGAACTGATCCAACTGAAATCTTTAAAGCTTGTTCTTGAACTTAAAAGCAGCTTACAGTTCAAAATTGAATCGAGTGAAAGTTGGACAGTATCAAAGCAGCTGATACCTCAGGATTCAAACGAGAAAAAGTTGAGAAAAACGCAGTTGATACTTCAGGATTAAATCGAGCGAAAGTTGGGCACAAAGCAGCTGATACTTCAGGATTGAATCGAGAAAAAGTTGAGGAGAACGGAGTTAATACTTCAGGAGTGAATCGAGCGAAAGTTAGCAGCTGACTTGGATGCGAAAAGACGCGAACCTAAATTGATATTAGCAGAGTTTTGAGGTAAGCACTTGGTGACATTATATTTATAAAAGATAGTGGTGTGATTCTAATCTTACAACTGTTCCTGTTTTGTACAACTGACCCTTCTGTCTGATTGCAAAATATTGTAGTGACGACAAATATTCTAAAACACCATGTAATTACATTTACTGCCTTATAAACATTAAAAAGTATACATATCAGTAATACATTGTACATGTATCATAAAAATATATGTAATTATGTCAACACAACCTCTTGAATAGCATTTGGTCTGACATGTCAGGTGTGGTCCACTGACTTTAGTGTATAACTCTCCAAATAAGGGCTCTCTTTCTTGAGCCCCAGTGGCCGCTTGGGCCACAAAGATTTCATGCTGGATATTACAACTGTAGGTAAGTATTGTCTGCTCCATTATAGCATAAACAATGGCAAGGGAAACTACTTATAGCGGAGCACTTGCCAGGCCGAAGGCCTGGCTGCGCAGCTTCATACTCATAGAACCATGCCCGTCATTTTTCATGGTCATGGCTAGCGGAATGTTTCGCGGGCGCGCGTGTGCCCGACCTCCGCCGCCGCCGTCGCGCAGGACTAGCTTGCCTTCGCGCAGGACTAGCTCGCGGGCGCGTATGACGTCGCAAAACATGCGCGTACGACGTCATGTTGAAACCAAAGCGAGGCTTTGTTTTTCGCGCGGTTACACGGCCGAATGTCACGTCAACTAGAAAAACACTTTGATGTTTTGCTGTGAATTTACTAAGCGGAGAAAACCGTTGAAATTAAAGGCGTTATTTCCCTTAATATTTCGCGGTTTGCTACTCAAGACAAGGATACTAATTAAGGGATACTCAGAAGCCGCTTTAGTGGAAAAAGACGAGCTTTCAGGGATGAAATCTTGCTTCGAGGAACTTCATGTATTACGTTTTTATCAATGCGGGAGATATTTGTTTTCTACGGATTTCAGAACCAAGCAAGCGAGGGACTTAAAGGTAAAACAGATTAAGTTTTCGATGAGAATTTATGTTGCTATCAATCTGTGAGTGACTTTTTATTGGTGTTATTGTTAGTTTTGGAGAATTGATTTTAAAACGTGCTTAAATTCAGTTGTATCGATCTCTTGAATTTCATCGAAGAAAGCTTGAACTCGATGAGCTATAATTAAGCTTAAATGGTACGCGTTTTGCTTTTAAACGTAAACTAATGGAGATTTGAATAAATTTTTTCGAAATAAGATTGTGTTGTCCATTTTTATGTGTTTGTTCATTCATTAGATAGTTTGAAAAGCGATTTTATGTAAACAAAACAAGACTTTGATTTTATAGTACAGTTCTATCTTCACTCGTATCGCCTTATGCAAATATGTTTGTGTATTTTTGCAATTTTTGATTTTCAAATCAGTTTCTCGGGCAATTTTTGACAAACAAAAACTGTATTTTATTCGGAAACTAGTGGTACTAGTTATTCTAGACAGAGAAAAGTTGTTTTTGTGAACTTTTGTACGGTCTATAAAAATGTACTGTGCAGACAGTCGCGTAATACTGTTTTTGAGAATTGCTAAAATTGAAAATAGCCCGTTCGTCAATCTTAATTCTTGTGCTTCCAACCTTTCACCTTAGTTAAGTTTCACCTTGGTTAAGTTTCACCTTAATTAAGCTTGTTCAAAGTGCGACGCTGTTATCCTTGGGCTATCTATATATATTAATGTAGCTGTTGTAGGTTGAAATGAAACTCAGGTTAAAATGATTTCAACCTAGTTTGATTTTAAATTCTTTTTGTCTTTGATTTATTATCATAAATCAGAAACAAAGGTAATTCAAAATCAAACTATGTTGAAATCATTTTAACCTGAATTTCATTTCAACCTACAACATAGCCTTCAAGCACGCTCTTGTTAACATTGTAATCTAGGTCTTTATAGTATTGTTTGATTTATTTGTATACTAATTATTAATTTCTAGTCTCTTATCTTGTTACAGAACTGACTGACAAAGATTAAAAACAACAAGAAAATATACAAGGCAAAAGGCTTGACAACTACATTATGTATTCACTGCCACATGATGTTCTACTTCAATTGGTTTAATGGATGGACTACATTTTTGCAAAGTACAATATACTATGTGCATTTTGTGAAAATGTTTCTTCCTCTTACTAGAAATATCCTGAATCAAAAAAAGTAACCGCAAACAAGTATTGGCTCCATTCAAACAATGGACAATCAAGATATGTACTGTCAACGTGCAAAAGCTTATGTAAACAAGTACTGAACACTATTCTATGCATAATCATCACTGGCTTTCAACTTTAGAGCCTGCACTACATTATGTCAAGGTACTATTTTCCATGTGCACAACATAAAAAGGATAACTGTCTTGCACTTATTGAACATATTCTACACCACAAAGCTTTGTAACCAAGCAAGTATCAGCTACATTCAAACAAGAGGCGATCAAGAAATGGTATCATAAGACAGTCCATAGACAATACAGTTATGACAGCCATTGCTAGCTGTCCGGTGTATGACAACAATAATTATTATAACATTTACACCAACTACTGTGTAAGTTGTATAAACATATCATAAAATACATCCAATTAATTGCCTTCAACAGCACAATGTTTAGAAGATTGTTCATATAAGATACTGTTCTCAATTGTCACAATAACTTAATTAATAAACATGATCAACAGCAAAAACTATTGTCAATCTCAAGCCAAATACAAAATTTAATTGATCACATTGGGGAAAATTATATTCTCTGTTCTGACTTCCTTCACTTTATTACTCCATTGAGTCCACTCAGCATGTGCCATGCAGTATTAACATTTACTTTATAAAATCATTCACTTCTTAGAGCAGTTTTCAATTGAGTGTGAAAAGTAATTACACAATTGCTTTGGTTTTTCATTGCTTCATTTTGTGATTGGCTAAAAAAAATTGCGCCCCTTTCTCAGCCAATCTGAAGTAAAACCAAAACCAATCGTGACATGCTCACATGCGTTTTCCAGTGATTGGCGCCGCGACATGTAATTGCTTCAAGCTCTGATTGGTTCATTAGATTGTTTACGACTGCTGTGATTGGTCAGAGTAATTACTTTGGTTTTGCTTTTACCACACTCAATTGAAAACTGCTCTATTATGTTATTCTAATTGTATGACTGAATTGCACATTTGATCACGCAAAACCGAATTCACACGAATTGATCAGTATATAGTATTTACTCAAAAAGGCATCATAGCCCGAATTTATACTGTTGTAAGTCAGTGGTCACCATAGCAAAGTGCTGACAGCCGGAAGGTCGGAGGTTCAAGTCGCGCTTGGGAACTCCTTTTCTTCCTTTTATTTTTCTTTCTTCTTCGGACTCAACATTATGAAAGTGATGTACTGTATTTTTCTTTTTGCGTTTCTCAAAAATCCTTACGTTTGAAAAAATGTACGGAACTACCTGTTAGGAATCACCTGTATTTTGACTGGCACGAGTATAGGCTACGCGTAGCCTCTTGTTTACAATGGAACCTCTATTACGGGACACCCTCGGGACCAGTACTAGTAGAAATGTCCCGTTAAAGGGAGAAGAAATTGAAACAAGTGAAATAAAAAAAAAAAAACAGCTCAATATATTTGCTCGATATTTCGGTTTGTAAAACAGAATATACAGAAGAACTCAGAGAAAAGCGAGTTAAATATGAAAGCTTTTTTTTTTAATTGAAGTTTATTGATAAGTACAATACAACTAAATATGAAAGCTAAAAAAAAATCATCGATCAATAGGTGGTTTTCATGTGAAAAAAAAACACTAAATGTAAATTAAATTGGCCTTTGGAAATGTGAACTTACGAGGTGAGCTCGGAGGATAATCATCGAAGAAAGAAGAGAAATGTATAATAAACCTTTGAAGCATACCGTGAATCGAGTCTGGGATTCATTTTGTGTTTGTGTGAATTGGGGCTACGGTATAGCGCCGTCAAAGAAAAAGCAAGTAATAGATAAAGCTTCTCTTTTATTATTTGCCCTTTTACATCTGATCAAATCAGTCGTAAGTGTATAACGAGTACGCGGCGCAAAATGTATTTACAATTAATCCGACAGATATAACGGAACGTTTCTAAATCACGAATTATACCGAGTCCAGACTTCTGAAAACCAACGACTTATGATATTTTAATTTGAAACAAATTTTAATTCGTTCGTTTTTCTAAAACCAAGTAGCAAACATTGTATGAAGCGTAAACATGATTCTCGCCAGAAGGAATTTTGTAGAGCACTGCTTAGCACTCCGAAATGCGTTCAACCCTTTCTCTCGCATGTGGTCCCATCTGCGAAAACGCCGTATATCGAGAAACAAACAGAACAACTGCAAATTATCTGCTTTAAAGCATTTTACGCAAGGACTTCAATGAACTCAAAGTCATATATCCATCTCGTGTAGCGGGACTTAAGGGGCCATAAGACTAAGCAAACACGACTTAAATTACACAAACGTCAGTGTAGTTTCCTTTTGGGACGACAAGAGATAATTAACCGGCTTAAAGTTTATGTTCGATATATTCAGAGATTAAGAGCGCCTGTCCGTAAAAATCAGACAAATTTGAAATTTTTTGGCAAGTAATAAAAATTCGATTTCTTTCATATTTTAAAGTTCGATAGATTAAGGTATAACAAAAATCACTTGATACTTTTTTCGGCCAAATATCTTTTTATTTAAAAGAAAAATTCAAAAAACGAAAGTCCGTTAAAATCGCCATTTGAGGTGGAAAATTATTGCACAATTTTGACAGTCTCGCTTGCAAAAACAAGTAACGCTACAGCATTTAAAACATGAAAATCAAATTATGTAATCTTTATTATCTAGTTGAGTGATTTAGGGAATTATTTTGTTGTTATTTGCTTGCAAAATAATTTTATTTCGAAGACATATATTTTACTTCTTTAAAAGTACCTCGTAAATTAACAAAACAACTTTTCACCATGTGCTAAACCCTCAAACGGATTACGTTTCTGTTGGTTAATTTTTATAAAGATGATCTCAAGATAACCGTAAAAATTTCTTTGGGCAAATGATTCAGAGCGACGCGAGAGCATTTCAAAGTTCGTTAAAATTAGAGTTATTTGATCTTACGAGGTCAACAATCAATTTACGGATCACACAAACATTTCACTTTCCACCACATGTCTTAACATAAATAAGGTTAAAGTAGCCACATAGAAAAAATGTTTTGAAATTTTCTTACCTTATTTGTTGTAGAAGACTTATCCATAGATCATTTTCTTGCATTTTTCTCACCGTTCATCGTATGTCCTTTAGTCTTGTTTACAACGTCCGATAAACGTCGGACGACAATAACGTAATATTAAACGGTCGGGTCAGCCAATCTTTGTTAAACTTTCGACACTTTTCAGTACCACGGCATCTTTTCAAAGGGCTAAGTACCTTTTGGAGCGTTCCTCGGTTTTGTAGTGCGCTAAAAGATTTGAAATGTTACTTTGAAGTACAAACCAAAACATGTCGGACGTTTGCTTTTTAAAAGTCTTTTTACAGTTATGTCACGCAATACACCTTATTCCAAAATGGCAGGCAATTTATTATTCTTTTGTATGCATTTCAATTAGCCCTCTTTGCCTCATTTTCGCGTGAAAATTCTGTTGTATTTTGCACATGCTGTCGAGGCAACAAGGGCTAATTAACATACATATAAAAGAATAATAAATTGACCACCATTTTGGAATAAGGTGTATGCAGTTTTGTTTGCATTTAAGGGGGTAGGGGTGCGAATAAGGCACTTAATTAAATTGAACCACTTTTGCAAGAGTAAAAAAACAATAACTGTTTAGAAATATATTTCAGCACCATTTAATTTTCTTCGTTAGTCAATATGTTCTAAAATATATTAATTGGTAGCAATAGCCTTTTGCGAGCAACGATTTTTAACTCCTCTCCCCAGTCTTGCTTTCCATATTGGATGCTTTTTCTCGTTTCCTAAATAAATTTAACTTCTTACCATACGAGTCGAGGTGCTCTACTTGATGGAGCTGCCCCTGAAAGATGGGTATACCAGGGCTTCCTGTGGATAGCATCATGCATGTGATCTCTATTTCACAATAAATTTCCAGTTGCGGATCCAGCTTGCTCATAAGGAGAGAGGGTGGTAGGGGGAGTGAAAATGGTTCTGAAAAATAGTTCGGACCCTCGAGTCTTTTTCTTCGCCAAAAAAGGGATGGAAAGGGGCCGCTTCCCTAGATCCGCCACTGAACTAAATTTGACAACTTTAGTTTGTACAATACTTTATTTCAAAATACCTAGAATAGATATGATGAAAAAGGAAACCCAGAGGTTAACCCTATATTAAGGATCTCCTAGTAATGAATGAAAAAATATACATCACTGTAGTAATAAATAAATAATAAAAAATAAATAAAAAATAAACATCAATGAAAAAACTAATTATTATAAAAATATGTAAAAATCACAGAAATATCATTTAAAAAGTATATTCAATAAATGTTCATGTGTTTCTTTGGACTATCACGACAATTGATTACATTACTTGGAAGATCGTTCCAAAATTTAATTATCTTAACAAAAAAGAATATTTATAGCAATTTAATTTTGCGATTTTAGCTTGTATATTATGTGGATGGTTGCATCTTGTCTTAGTGCTCCTGCACAGTTCAAAATAATCACCGAAATTTAGACCATTCAGATTGAAAACGGTCTTGTAGCACTCCACCAGGGATAGAATCTAAAGAGTTCCATTTGAGTATTTTACACCTGTCCTCGTACGCCATCTCCTGCTGTCTTTGGCCTCAAGGGCGATTCGCGATGCTCTTCTTTGCACCTTCTCAATTTCATGGATGTCTTTGGCTAGGTGTGGTGACCACACCGGGCAAGCGTATTCCAGTATTGGACGGACCAGGGTTTTATACAAAATTGAAAAGATATCCTTATTTTTACTACCTACTGTGCGTTTAAGTAGGCCAAGTACCTTGTTTGCTTTGTGAACTGTTTCTTCAACATGTTTTGTCCAGCTCAGGTCACTCGCCATGGTAACTCCCAAGATCTTTATAACTGAATACATTTCTTAACTCAGTACCCGAGACTTGGTACTGTGAGGAACTTTTGTCTTTATTATGAGAAATTCTCATGACCTCGCATTTGCTAGGGTTAAATTTTACCTGCCAACGGTCCGCCCATAGATCGAAGGTGGTTAGATCTGATTGTAAAGTAATCGAATGTTCCAAATTATTTATCTGTCGATAGATTTTAGTGTCATCAGCAAATAACAACTACTTCCTTTACATTTCTAGTAAACAACGCTGCTCGACATAAAATAAGTTCGATCTCATCTCAGTCAGGTCCGGTAAATTTCAAGACAGACTTGTGAGGTCTTGTGATTAGAGATGTCCTTTGTGCGCGAAAGTAAAGGGACAGTTTCCGTTCCACGCTTTCGATCGCGAATGTCATAGCCACAAACTCCACCAACGAAGGACTTAAACGAACAAGTGCCTTCCATTTTTGTGTAATACCTGGAACTGAACTCGAATCTTTGATGTACAAAAACATGCACTTTAGCGCTGCCTTCAAGTAAACAAAGGCACTAGGTAATTAGGTGAGTAGCAAACCGCGAAAAAATGCAGGGAAGTAACGACTTTACTGCTCCGCTAAACACTCCAACTTTTTTAAAACTTTAAAAAGTGTTTACAGAGCTGACGACTGTGTAGCCGCGCGTGTGGCGTCATACGCGCATGTTTTGCGACGTCATACGCGCCCGCGAATTTGCCTTGCGCGACCGACTGACACATGTCACGGAGGCGCGCCCGCGAAACATTCCGCTAGCCATGACCATGAAAAATGACGGACACAGGTTCCATGAGTATGGTGCTGCGCAGCCGGGCCTTCGGCCCGGCAAGTGCTCCGCTAAAAATACGATGAACAAAGAAGGGATTTATACACAAAAATGGTCTCTGAATCTGTCTTCTACCGCAAATGAGGTAAGGAAATTTCAATGTTTTTTTAATGTGGCTATTTTAATTTCATAATGGGTTAACACAGAAGCAGAAGTTAGAATATTTGTGTGACCCGCAAATTGATTGTTGACCTCGTAAGGTCAAATAACTCTTAATTTTAACGAACTTTGAAATGCTCTCGCGTCGCGCTGAATCATTTGCCCAAAGAAATTTTTACGGCAATCTTGAGATCATCTTTATAAAAATTAACCAACAAAAACTTAATCCGTTTGAAGGTTTAGCACATGGTGAAAAATTGTTTTGTTTACGAGGTACTTTTAAAGAAGTAAAATGTATGTCTTCGAAATAAAATTATTTTGCACGCAAAGAACAACATAATAATTCCATAAATCACTCTTCTAGATATCTAAAGATTGCAAAATACGATTTTCATGTTTTAAATGCCGTAGCACTACTTGTTTTTGTAAGCGAGACTGTCAAAGTTGTGCAATAATTTTCCGCCTTAAATGGCGATTTTAACGGAATTTCGTTTTCTGCATTTTTTTTTTTTAAATAAAAAGATATTTGGCCGAAAAAGGTATCCAGTGATTTTTCACTTGCCGCGATATGTTTGGTTTTTACAGACAGGCGCTCTTAAATATTCGTACATGTTTTTAGCAGTACTCTAGATCTTTCTGCTAATTTCGCCATTCGACGAAACATTGCACTGTTAATGCTGAAAGCGGAAATACAATAAATCTCTTCAATTCTTTTATTTTTTAAAAAGCTAATTTCTTAATCATTTTCCTCTTATTCCAGGCAACTTTTCATTGATTAGCATGTAGGCTAAGTTTTAGTTTTAGCGGCTTTTTGAAAAACAGTTGGTAATTGTGTTTAGTCCGGAGGCTATGAGTATGCATAGTGTGCATATATGTAAATATGAATGGCTGCTCTCAGTTAATAAAAAACAAGAGACATTACATTATTACATTATGTACGTTACTCTCGGGGAACACTTACATAACACAGCAACAGGCAAATAAAATCAAAATTATTTTCGCTTCTGCTTGCATGCGTGCGGATTCTCGTAGCCAGAACTAATGTGATGCACAAATAACAGACGAAAACAAAAAGAACAAAAAGAACAAAAAGAAAAACGGAGGGCAAAGTTTACCTTGTTACCGTATCCGTCACGAGTAAACAGCAACTAACGATAAAACCCAAATTTGTTTCGCTTCGATCAGGCTTGCAAAACGACGCCGATTACCTTCGTGTGGTCCCTCGTTTCCTTACTATGGCTAACGCTCAGTACAGAGAAATTTATGGGTTTACCTTAGCACTATAATTTACACACATAGTTAATTCTCTGATTCCTTGTTTGTATCACCAGTGCTACGTGGCTCAACATTTATTTGTACCCTTCACATTCTCGTTGCCACGAATCACCACCTTATTACCCACGATCTGCTCCCGTACGGCCTCCTGGCTCAAGCGGTAGAGCAACGGAAGATCTAATCCGGAGGTCAAAGATTTTTTTCTTTTCCTCGTGTGGTCCCTCATTTCAGTATTAGGGCTAACGCTCAGTACAGGAAAATTTATGGGTTTACCTTAGCACTATAATTTACACACAGAGCATTTTCTTGGAAACCAACCTGCTGCGTCATTGTGCTTCAGTCTCAAAGCCGAACTGTTTTGACTACTGAACGCATTCAAAACAAAAGCTCAAAACTTCACATACCTTCCAATTATGATGGTGTTAAAAGCAAGTTCATTTCAACTTACATGCAATTCGAATGGGAGTTTGGAAATGCCTTCTTGAGCAGTTTTTCATGTAGAGAGGTATACGGAAGAAAACTATAATAACGGCAAAACCACAGCGACAAAGCAAAGAAGAGTGCCGCGGGATTTATCGTAGACCTGGATCAGTAAAAATCTTAAAATAGTACGGTTCATAGTATACTAGGTAAAAACGGCAAACTGATTTTTACGGCAAGGAGAAGAGGTTGAGACAGAAGTAAAATAAAAAAAAAACCAAACAATTGAATATATTTGCCCGATATTCCGGTTTGTAAAACAGAATATACAGAAGATCTCAGAGAAAAGTCGAGCTAAATATGAAAGCTAAAAATCATCGATTGAAAATTGGCGTTTGGAAATGTGAACTTACGAGGTGAGCTCGGAGAATAATCATCGAAGAAAGAAGAGAAATGTATAATAAACCTTTGAAGCATACAAATCGAGTCTGGGATTCATTTTGTGTTTGTGTGAATTTCGCAAGCCACAGCAACGATAAGGACCACGTGTTCCTTGGAAACCAACCTGACACTGCGTCATCAGTGTGCTTCAGTTTCAAAACCAAACTGCTTTGGCAAACTCATTCGAAACAAAATACCTCGATCGTTAGATAAAACTAACCCACCCTCCAACTATGATGGTATTAAATAAGTTCATTTCATTGTAACAAATTAAAGTGATGATCGTGTAAAGATAGCACGGTTCAATCATGTTCAATATAAAAGCTACCTGTCAATAACAGCTATTACTAAATCAAGCAGACAAGGCGGAAGTATTAGCCACAAGGCATATTTTTTATGCAAAACTTCCAAAGTTGACACTAGAAGAACAAGTCGCAGTGGCCATCTCAAAATGATGCAAGCTGTTTGGGTTGTGTTTCTGGAAGCTGTTGTTGTGCATGGTAAGTTGTACTTGTCATACATTATTAGCGTTCAATGGCCATAAATCACAAATGAAGCCTGTCCTTCGCCAAAAGGAGATCCAACAATAGTACATGTACATACAACCATTTTAAAATAGGTTCACACAATCTGATCGTCACCTTCCTTTTTGAAAATTTGGGACCACGGTATAGCGCCGTCAAAGCAAAAGCAAGTAATAGAGAAAGATTCTCTTTTATTGATTTGTCCTTTTACATCTGATGAAATCAGTCGTAGGTGTATAACGAGGACGCGGCGCAAAATTTATTTACAATTAATCCGACAGATATAACGGAATGTTTCTAAATCACGAATTACCGAGTCCAGACTTCTGAAAACCAACGACTGATGCTATTTTAATTTTAAACAAAATTTAATTCGTTCGTTTTTCTGAAGCGGATGTAGCAAACATTGTATAAAGCGTGAACGATTAATCTCGCCAGAAGGAATTTTGTAGAGCACTGCTTAGCACTCCGGAATGCGTTCAACCCTTTCTCTCGCATGTAGTCTCCTCTGCGAAAACGCCGTATATCGAGAACAAACAGCCACTGCAAATAATCTGCTTTATAGCATTTAACGCGAGGACTTAAATGAACTCAAAGTCATATATCCATCTCGTGTAGCCGGACTTAAGGAGCCATCAAGACTAAGCAAAAACAACATAAATTACACAAACGTCAATGCCCCTAAACCCTCCCCCCCCCCTCCCCCCTTCGTCTCGTAACTTCAAGAACATTAAGGCTATGACAATGAAACCTAGAGGGTACATATTACGTCCAAAACTGTCTCCTTTGCGGTCCGCACAATGGAACGATGACGTCATATGACGTAGTTCCTCGCGAAGCGAGGGCCGAAGGCCCGAGCGCAGCGAGGTTAATAAATTTGTCGGCCCTCGGGAGCTGAGCCGCGCGAATTCGAGCGAAAAATATATATATATATATATATATATATATATATATATATATATATATATATATATATATATATATATATATATATATATATATATATATATATATATATATATATATACTTGATGATGTCCGGCAGTTGCCTGGCAACAAAAATCGCGACCTCTGACAATGGCACACCACCCGATCAATGGCGGTTAACGGCGGCCGGGCTGACGGGTTTATTCTTTACTTTACTCATCGTCGGTGAAACACGACCAATTTCTGATGCAAATGAGAAACAACAACAACAACACTGGGTTCAAAAATTCAGGTAGCTGGAAATCCTTGCCCGAGACAATTAACCACCGAAACTCCGCCGGAGCGAGAACGGCGACTTGAAATTCCCCCGCGATCGAGCAAAAGAAGAAGCAACGTGAGCATCGATTACAAAGACTTCGAACAGCCTAGGCACACCGTTTGAGTAGATTCAAACGCCTTGAACGCCTTCTGAACGAAACCGATCAGGAGAGGCGACACCGAGTGAAAGTGTTGAACAAAATGATTTTGTTTATAGACGCAACGAAAGGCAGCAAGAATTGCACGATCGAATATCTTTCATACGGTAGAGAAAAGCAAACACAGATTACAGGAAAGGCTCAGAGAAGAAGAACGATTAAGAAATCTAGCTCAAATCAATACACTTTAATTCGCTCTCCAAAGTAGGTGATAAAAGCAAGTTCTGGGAGAGTCCAAAATTCCCCTGAATTTCACAGAATTTTCACAGATCCAACAAATCCCAAAAATCCAACGATTGCTGCCATTTTTCACACAACTCCGGAACTTGTCAAATCTGTTCAAACTCATCAGAATTGTGAGGATTCTGTCGATTTGAACTGGTGAAAAATAATTTTTCATTTGCTGCAATCCGCAGAAAATATTTCTGTGAAATTCAGGGGAATTTTGGACTGTCCCAGAACTTGCTTTTATCACCTACTGACGCCGAAATGAGCACAAGACAAAATCTTGAAAATGGCTAATTTCAAGAATTTTCCGCTGAATTTCCGCAGAGGAAAATTCTTTTCAAATCTCAAAATCTTTTCCCCAGGCAAAAAATGTCTGATTCCGAAGAAGAAGAAATTGATTTCACTCCTGAAATTATTCGAGAAATCCGCACAACATGCCATTCTCCCAAAAATCCCAGACTGGAACATTTCAAAAATATCATCCGCAAAAATCAGGGGAAAAATCAAATTCCACTCAAAGATCTCGAATTTTATCAAGAACAAATTCTCTCCCAAATTCCCCGTGACGAAATCACAAGAAAAAAAGTCAGGGATTTCGTCAAAGCTTCCAAATGGAAAAAAGTCCATGGTAACGATCACTCAATTTTTAATCACATAACAGACCACGACGGCAATGACTATGAACACCTGGAGAAGTTTCTCATCGACGATTTTAAATATTTCTCACTGGCATATGATGACCTTCATCTCAGCAGAAAAAAGTTTCTTAATTGCCACCAAGTTCTTTTCGCCCTGTTGAAGAAGAACGGTTTCAATCCAAATGAAGATGATTTCAAACTGCTTATTCTCCCCTCAAGACGGGCGGAACAAGAAAAAATAATTCAAACAATCTTCAAAAAATGTCATTGGAAAGAAAATGGACCTTGAAAAAGCATTTTCCAATGAAACCGAGCGAAGCGAAGCGACCGGAGGGAGCCTCAGTGCGAGTGACCATGAAAATTGTCTCTCCTGCTCAGAGGAAGAAATAAGAAGCGACGATGAAATCGCTTCGCCTTCAGACGAGGAATTTATTGTGTCTGATTCGGAGATGGAGGAAGCTGAGCGAAGCGACGAAATCGAAGACTCAATTGAACTTCTCTTTGAATCATTCGTCAATCTCCAGGAGGAACACAAAATTCTCAGAAATGAACTCCAAAAGCAAAGTTGCCTCCTGTGGGAAATCCACCGGGAATTGAAAGAAAGCAAGCGAACGAAGTGAGCCGCGCGAAGCGGGCGAAGCGAAGCGAAGCGAGTGAAGCGAAGCGGTGTTTTGAAATAACAGACTTTGTGAATATTAATGTAAAACATTCATATTCTGACATTTCGAATTGCCCAGCTGCCAGGTTGACATATGGCGGCCAATCAAAAATCGGCATTTTTCCTCACAATAAAGATTCCCACGCGTGGGAAACATCTTTGTTCCATTGTGTAGATGTTATTTTTAATCCAAATGCTAACTCTTTGATGGTTGTCATAAAAGGTGATGAGACAATAAATATTCCCACGCGTGGGAAACTGAACCAATATCGGCGTGTCCTGGAACCGAGTGATAAACAAGAGTGGAAGGCATATTTTTTTGCCAGTTTTTCGGGGAATCAATTTTGTTTTTCAGGGGGAAGAAATTGGATCAATTTTGTGGCTAACGCGTTAGCCAGTTTTGGGGGAAGAAATGACAATTTTGCCTAACGCGTTAGACAGTTTTTCAGGGGGAGAAAAGACAGTTTTTCAGGGGAGAAATTCAATGAATTTCCCCTCAGATTTTAGCGGAATATTTTCCAGAATTTTTCAGCGGAATATTTTTTCAGTCAAGAAAAAATATTTTCCAGAATTTTTCAGCGGAACTTAATGATTGACTTTTTTAGCCAAGCTTTTCCACATCGCTCAATGGAACCCAAGAATTAAATTTATCGGGGTAACTTTTCCATTTTACAAGCGCGAGTTTTCGCTTATTATCACGGCGAATAACCTTTTCAATTCGAAACACATTTTGCGTTGTTCTTTGAAGTTCCGCCTCGTAAAATGATCCGGTGATTGATTCTCCCAACAGATCGACTAATTTATACGTTACAGGGTTTGTGTTTAATATTTCGTCAATCACAAATATCTCTTCTGTCCAGTTCGGCGTGAAACCTTTGTCAAATAATTGCCGTTTAAACTTTGAAATTCGGACTCTGTCACCAACCCTGAATTTTGCCGGGTTGTGTTTAGCATAAATTAAATCCCCGTATAAATTAGCGAAAACCTTTTTTTCATTTTCCTGTTTGCTCGCCTCTGTGGGAGTCATTCGAATGCTCGAATGAAAACGGTGGTTATATTCATCCGCTAATTTGCCAAGTTTGTCCCAGTATATTGTATTGTTGTTAGCAGAAAACATCCGGAAGAGTTTCTCCTTGACAGACCTGTTCCAGCGCTCAACAACAGATGATTTCTCTTCATTTTCCGTTGTATACAATTTTACCCCATTCTTATTCAGGAGGCCCTTCATAGTTCCATTGAAAAATTCAGACCCTTTGTCACTCCAAAGCATCTTCGGTTTTCTCTCCCTGAATATGGAACGGAAAGCATCAGCCACTGTTTGACCTCGCTTGTCTTTCAGGGGACGAATCCAACCGAACTTGGAGAAAACATCTATCACCATCAGGAGATATCTGATCCCTTTGTTCCACCTCGAAAATTTCCCCATCTCGACCAGATCAGCCGCCCAGATGTTGTCAACGCCATATGCCATGACTCGTCGTTTTGGAAAGCGTCGCCTGA
Organism: Cladopsammia gracilis; assembly: GCA_022457155.1. NCBI lineage: Eukaryota > Metazoa > Cnidaria > Anthozoa > Scleractinia > Dendrophylliidae > Cladopsammia > Cladopsammia gracilis. The sequence goes on along the minus strand of JAJGOT010000268.1, from coordinate 123,559 downwards.
TTGGCTGGTGAAGTTCGTTTGCCAGATTTTGAGTCCACTGGCCTTCACTCAAAATCTTTTCCCGTTTTTTGGGGCACCAAGCCCAAGTTTCTGTTTTGCTTGAATTGTGTTTCTCGCCAAAGCATGACCCCATTGTCTTTCTTTCCAGGGAATGGCATCCAAAGCGGCAACCATTTTCCTGTCTGCTTTGTTTTTGCATTTGCGTGGATCCGCTTTTTTTGCGCAGACTGAATAATCAACATCGTGTTGCATAGCAACTGCGTCTGTTTTTCCTGTGGGCTGCTGCATAATTTCGAGAATCTTTCCTTTTTCATCAAATCTGACTTGCTTATCCAATGGGTTATAAGGGCCGGTGAAGTTATGCCCAGGCAAAGTGAAACCTTTCTTTGGTCTTGGCAGTTTCCCAATCAGGGAATGAACATCCAACCCGCTGCCATCCAAATCTGCTCGATCTGTCTTATATTTTCTATTTGGTCGAATCGCTGTGGACAGCTCATTCATCATATCAGCAGAGGTTTTGGCAAGAAATGGTTTCATCTTGTCCAGGGCAAAATCCAATGCTTTTTTCTGAGTGTTTTTATTTCGCAACAATTCACTGGCTCAATAACGACCCATTTCAACTGTCTTTTTTCCCAACCAAGGCAGCGCATGAGCCACGCCAGTCAGTGCCAACTCTCCAAAGCCAGCTCCGCTGGCTGACCGCAGGTCGCCCCCACTTTGTGGGGGCAGACTCAGTTTCCCGATTTCACAAATCTTGTTTTTTTGATTCCGCAGGAAGCGCAATGGCAAAACCACATCTTTCTGCCATTTTTTGCGGTCTGGAATCCAGTTGGTTTCACGCATTCAGTTTGTTTTTTTCCTTCACGCAATATGATTTCATTTTCAATCGAAATATTCTTTTATGAATCTTTCATTCTCCTCCGAGTCAGTCAGACTGAGGGGCTGGAGAATATCATAGAAATCTTTCCCCTGCGACCATTGATGGAGGAAATACAGGCAATAATACCCGCAAAGAACGCTGTTGATATTTTGATACTGGCTGCTGTTCCAAATCACCGGTTTGGAACTTTTGAATTCCTGGGGGAATCCCATCCCAAAAGAGTCGAAATACCACGTGAATTTCCCAGAAGGAGCGCAACACACCCAGTGAGTTCCGGCATTTTCAAGCGAATCAAGATTGATAATGCAGGGGCTGTGTTCTCGGGGCATGGCTTCATCCCTGGCGAAAATTCCTTTGAAATTGGGAATTTTCAGAAAATCAATCCACTGGAGAAGATCAAGGTTGGTTAGGGGTTTGTTTACGAATTTCGGTTTCACAATATTGCCCCGAGAATTGGGATATTGTTGAATGGACTTTTCGATCCCAGCAGAAGTCCCGCTCCTTTTTTTGATTTTTTTCCATCCCAATTTTTCGTTCCCAGGTTCCGATGAATGGGGGAGGTGGTTCCCAAGGAGCCCCCAATCTTCGCGCTCCTTTTCCTTTTGGTCTGCCAACTCTTGGCGCTCCTTTTCCTTTTGGTCGGCCAACTCTTGGAGCGCCTTTCCCAAACAAATTTTTCACCATGTCCAGCGCCAATGGAATTCCAATGGAAGCCAGAATTGTTCCCAATGCCCCACCAGCTTGTTTTGCTGATGGTTTCATCGTCAGTTGTCCTCCTGATTTCAGGGCAGTTAAAATATCCTGTTTCTGTTTATTTGTCAACAGATGTTTATTGTCAATCAGTTTTTGAATTTTATCTTGGGGAATGAGAAATCCGCCCGTTTGCCCCGCTCCTTTCAGTCGAGGTCGCTGCGCTCCTTTCCCGCTTATCTTTTTCACAACTTGACTCGCTCCTTCACTCGCCAAACCAGCCAATGCTGACAGCCCAAGTGTCTTTGCCAGGGTGGGTGCCAGGGAACGAGCCAGGGGAACAATAGCAGAGAAAAGACTTCCACCCTGTCGCATCACTTTTCGGATTTGCGTTTTCGATATTTTGATCTCAACTCCCTTTCCCAAAGCTGCAGCTTTGCCGATTCGTTTCTTTTGATTGGCTGTCAGCATCAGTTCATCATTTCCGCTTGTTTGATTTGCACCCAATCTCAGGGTGATAAGGCTTTTTGTTCGGAATGCTCTTCCAAGCTTGCTTTTTTGCCCTTCCGACAGATTTACTTTATATGGGTGATATGTTGTCATTTTAAATGACAACATATGTTTTTCGCTTCGCTCAGCCGCTTCGCGGGCTCACTTCGTTCGCTTCGCTGCGCTCGCTCAGATCACACGATAACCAGTTCATTTCCAATCTTATCAATTTTCACCAGTTCTTCATAGAGAACAATCGCATGTACATTGAAGTTTGCAGCTGCATCTGCGTTTAATCGATACCTGAATATCAACTGCTTGGGATCTCTTGTCGGTTTTTCAGTTTGATAAGTCAGATCGAAATAAATTAGCGGATAATAAGCCTTGAAATTGGACAGATTCAACTGTGTTCCAGTGTTATAATCATTTTTCCGCATTGCATAAGCTATGATATCCTGGAAAATCCTCACTTTGCTTTCACTGTCGTACTCTGTTTCCGGGTAAAACACACCATTTCCATATTCCAATCGACAGTTCGATAGCGAAGCGTTGTTATCTGCTGCATTCAGCTTGAAAGTGTCCATCAGATAGGGATTGTCTTCTGCCTGGACGCCATTGGGCGGAGCGGTTCTTTTCAGCCAGACAAAAATATGCCTCACATTGTCAATGCTCGCTGAGATCTGGAAAAATCCTGATGATGTTGCGGGAGCAGATTGCTGATACATTTCCCTCAGATATTTCCATTGCGTTTCTTTCAGGAATGAGCTGACAAATTCGTCATACAGAGAATCTTTGGGAGTCAGTCTTGGCACCCAAAGCAGAAATCGATTCAGCACAACTCTTCCAGCATCAACGCCGTTTGCCATATGAATGAGTTCCCCATCATCATTAAGTGTTATCTCAAATTGCAGCTGCATAGGCACAAGCATCTTATCTTCCAACTCTTCGAAAAAGGAAAAACGATTCAGGGGAATGATCGTATTAGTGTTTTGAAGATTTCGAGTAATCACTCGCCGAGCTTCAAATCCGGCATTAGTATCAGCGGTTGTTGCATCAGTATCCAAATACCAGAAACTGTTCTTGGCGACTGATCTGCTGAAGTCATCGGAGTATTCCAGCAAATTCTTTGTGAAACAGACTTTATGCAGATTATCAGTATCATAAATAATCTTTCCCGCAGATCGGATTGTCAGGTGTTTAATTAGGGAATGAGCCCCATTGATTACGGTTATTCTTTCAGCGTTATATCTCGTTCCATCTGCTAATTTCTGGAGCTGAAATTGCACCTCGAAATAAGCATTATACCAATCATAGAATGCCGATCTGTCATTTATTGTGAATTTATAACCATTTTTTTGTTGATGTTGCCCATTAGCTGGAGCTCTGATTGTGTCATCCAGCTGGAAGCGCACTAATTCATTTCTTTGAAGATATTCATTCGATCGAAAAGCCATTTTATATTATTTTTTTCTTTTTCGGATGCCTTGCCCAGAGATCAGCCTGTTCAATATAGCATCAGAACTTTCTCCCTGCGGTCGCGCTCCGGAGGCAGGGGCTGATTGTGGTCGAGCTGGTTGTTTTCTAGGTGGCTTCCCCTTTCTCATATTTCCCAGTTTTTTCATGATCAAATCACCAGATTTTTCAACTGCTTTTTTGCCGAGTTTATCCCCAGCGTGAGAAATTCCTGATTCCAATGCTTTTTTCGCAATGGGTTTTGCGAATTTTTTGAAGACGACTGATGCGACCTTCCTCATTGGTTTGAAAATATTGTCTACAATCAAACCTGTTCCTTTGTGCCGGAAGACAAACCGCCCCAGCTGGGGGTGATAATAACGAGAGAATTCATAAGGTTTCATTTTATTTGCTTTTTCAAGATAAGCGAGAACGCCGTATCAGCCCCATTCAAATCCACAATCCGTCTTTTCCCATCAGTGATATAGATTCGAATGGAGGAGATGGTGTTTTTATTCACAGGGCTGAATGTGGTTCTCATGGGTTCAAGGGTGAAACTATATGATGGCCTCAGCACAGATGTTGAAAAGGAGAAGATGATATCGCTCTCTTCTCCATCAACAAGCGAATCACTTGTGAGATCGCAATGAACGTTCAACATATCAGTATCTTGGCTGAGGTTTGGAACTCTGGGCCCAATTTGAACTTTGTCTTTCAGAATCTTTTTATTGAAACCAACGAGATCGCCGAAGTTGGATTGGGTGAAATCCAGTTGATAATTTTCTGCTAGTGTGATTGTCGTTCTGAAGGTTGTGGGAGAGAAAGCAAGATTGATTGGGAATTTTTCATTCTTTCCCGGGGTGGATCCTGCGAGTGGGCCTGTTACTTTTCGAATAAAATCATTCATCCCCTCATATTCCCAAACCCCAGCTGGGAAGGTGATATCGGAAAATGTTTTCCCGCCGTCAGAGCTGAATCTGATCAGTTGATTCTGGCGGCCAGCATTGATGTTATACCACGTAAAACTCATATTGATGACTCGATTCAACCCAACAACGTATTGGGAATTTGGATCCAAAACAATGGGCCGATTGAATTTTGTTGTGAAATTTTCTGGTTTGTTTCCCCAGTCTTGAAGGAAAAGGATGACAGGACAATTTCTCTTTCGATTTCCATTTTAGAGTTTGAAATACTTTCTGAAAAGCTTTTCATGCTGGGAACGATTGATGACTCCCTCTTTCAGGAGAAGATCGAGAATGCCAACTCCGGTATTTCTGATGCCAACGTTTGTATTCCCAGCAAGAATGGAGCCAACGATGACCTCAAGTTTCTGGAGGAGATCTGCGGGGTTGGAGAAAAAACGGATGGATCCACCCCTTCTGCTGACGCCCGATCCTTTAGATGGTTTGAGTTTCCCTCGATAATATGTCATGTAGTCATTCAATACTTTTCTGTTAGCCTTTATTGGCTTCACTGCCACAGCCAATGCATCTGCCGTTATTTCACCGTTTTTGAATTTTTTGTTCTGATAGCTGATGCGGCTGTTCAGTTGGTCTCTTTTTTTTAAAGCCGGCTTTATAATGCTGTTTTCAATGAAATTTTTTTTCTTTTCTTCCGGAACATTCGACTGAGCTAAGACTTTTTCCGTTGTGTCATAATTTGCTAAACCCATGTTATCTAGCATGTTATTAACTGCGTCTTCTTGAGCGTCTTCCTCGTCTCCCGCTTCCGCTTCTTCCTCTTCTTCCACAGCATAATCAGGAACGCCCTCTTCATATATAGGTGATTCACCTTCTAACTCTGTCAGTACTTCTTCATATGTTGGCGGTCTTTCTGGAAGTTGCTTAGCTGCTTGCGGTGCAACAGCTACCTCATCAGCATCAAATAAACCTTCAACATCCATTTCTTCAAATGGATCTACGTCTGGATAATAATCAACGCCTGGTTTTTCTTCAATGACTTTCTTTTTCCTAAGTCTTGAAGGGGGTTTTAAATTCGATGTAACCACCTCATCTAATTTTGCTGTTATGGGTTTGAACATTTTTTCAAACCCGATTTGGCTTGTCTCTTCACCCAACTTTTTCTGGGTGATGGCATCATGAACAAAGTTGATTTTTTTACCCAAAGCAGATTTGCTTTTAGCAATTTCTTGCCATTTCAATAAACTCATTTTATTAAGAATCATAATCTCATAATCTCATAATCTCATAATCTCATAATCTCATAATCTCATAATCTCATAATCTCATAATCTCACAAGTTGTCTCATATCCAGAAGAAGAATGTCATGTTCATTAATAAAATGAAAATCCTAAATTATGATTGTCAGGACCACGAATCCGATTTCAAACAACTTCACCCGTTCATGCCGGATCGAACTTTCAGAATGTTGATCTGTGGCCCTTCAGGATCGGGGAAAACAAATGTTCTCCTGGATATGATTTTCCGCCTGCTCTTCTACGATAAAATTTTCCTCTATGCGAAAAATCTTGACCAAGCCAAATATCAGCATCTGCTGAAAACGTTTCGCCCAATTAGCAAAGAAGCCGGGTATGACGTCGTGGAAGCATCCCCGGATGAAATCATCCCAGTTTCAGCATTAACAGGGGGAATCAAAAGCTGGTTGTTTTCGATGATTTTGTTTCCGAAAAGAACCAAAAGCCATTGATTGATTATTTCATTCAGGGGAGGCATAAGAATTGCTCTGTGATTTATCTTTCGCAAAGTTATTTCGGAACACCAAAAGATATCCGCCTAAATTGTTCGCATTTTTGCATTTTTGAATTCCCCAGCAACAATGAAGTTTCCCTTCTCTGCAGGGAGACACAAGTCAGCAAAGAAGATTATCGGAAGGCAACGACGCAGCCCTTCTCTTTCCTGTATGTGGATAAGCCGAGGAAATTCATTGCCAAAAACTTTGATGAAAGCATTTAAAATGAGTTATTCAAATGGACTGCTTTCTGAAACAGCTCGCTTCGCGGGAGGAAAAGATGGAAAAGATGGATTGCCAGGAGTTGGTTTCAAGCTGACGCCTTCAGGAGACTTCGATCTTCAAAACAAAAAAATGACCAATGTCGCTGAAGGAACGGGGAATTCGGATGCAATCACAAAGCTACAAGTTGACACGCTTGCAACGCAATTGCGGGCAGATTCTCTCCAGGTGGATGGTTCCTCGCATATGACTGGGGATCTTGATCTCAGGGGACAAAAACTCATCAACCCCGGGGAAATAGAAATGAATCGCAAATTGATCGTCAATCTAGACACTGATGAAGACAACGATTTGTCAGCGGTGAATATGATCACATTGAAAAAATTCCACCCTGCCGCTCCTGAACCAACGCATGAAGTCACGAAGGACCTGGATTTAAAAGAACTTTTCAACGTGAAAAACTCAAAACAGCAGACATGGCATGATTTAGGGGCGAATTATAACAACCTGGTTTCTTATAATGACGCCAAGAATGTCTTTCTCAGCCGCAAAGAGACGTTTCCAATGGAGACGGCTTTGGATATGAGAAATCACACCATTTTTAACGTGAAAGATCCCGAAGTTGCTGACCAAGGCGCAAATATGCGATATGTGGATGGCGTAGCTCGGAAAAAGCTTTCGTTGGAAGGTGGAACAATGACCGGAAACCTGGATATGAACTCGCAACAAATCAACAATATTGCAACGCCAACTCTGAAGCATCAACCCACGTCAAAATCTTATGTGGATAACAAGATAGGAGGTGTGGTAGCCCACACGATGGAATTAGAAGAGAAGATTAAAAAATACGTAAATGAATCACATATCACGTCAACCTCTCACCCAAAGGACGCATTCCGCTATCTGATGACGCAGTTGGATGAATCCAGCTCTGAACATCATATGACAGTGACTGGGATAAGTGATTTTCCAGATTCGCCGCATCTTTTCAACAAGAAGGCTTATGACTTGCAAATCACAAAAGATCTTTTAAATGAATACTCTGGGAGACTTGGATTCAATATGTTCAAACTCCCAGAAGGAGAATACACGATTTGCATTGAATTCTTCCCCGCGTCAATGAATGGTGTGAGCGTTAATGTCGTGAGCACAAGTCTGAATATTAATCAGCAATCCACAAAGAAGTTTTCGAATTATACCAGATCCATTATCCACATGCATAAATGGCAGATCTCTCCGCCTGAATTCATTTTCCTGGATTTGAAATGGCGGGGAACTGCCGAGTCAGCTGCCGAAGGATCCGCAAAGCTGATCATATATGGAGTTGCTGGCTCGCAGTCGGATGTTCCAAGTGTCGTCTTCGATTCCCCTTTTGTTTTCCAAGCAGGGAAGATGGTCATGGAGACTGACTTGGATTTGAATGGTTACAAATTGCTCAATTCAAATTTGAAGAATAATTTCATGCTGATTGGAAGATTTAGAAGATCATCTGGAGACGCCATAAATATACTTTTGCATCCCCATCCGATGCAAATTAATTAAAGCATATGCTCAAATTTTATCGAAAACATCTTCTTTTCCACAACTAAGTTTATATCTCCCAGATAAAGAAACACAAAGTGGAACGAGGGTTAGCAAAGATAATAGAATTCAATTATTTTCTTTTTCAAATGTTGTTTATAAGGAAGGAGAGTTATTTTCAGCAAGAATAGATGATCGAACATTAAATGTTAACAAGGCCCAAATCACATTTCTTTTTGAAATTATCTAGAAAATGAGAGCGAGAGAAGCGAGCCGAGTGAAGCGAGCGAAGCGAAAACAAAGCATCTTTGGTTTCAATCACATTGACCCCACAATTCAGGAAGAAGAACTGGAAGAGATCAAAAAACTCTTCCGATTTTATCACAAAAGATTTTGGTGTCTCAAACGAGCGCATGGCCGATTCAAGAAAATGAATCTGCTCATGAATTTGACTTCTTCCGGTTTGGTTGCAATCGGGACGATTGTTGGGGCAGCAACTTTGAACCCAATCGTGCTGGGAGTGATTTCCGGAGCAGGATTGGTCGTCAAAACCTTCAATGAAATGAAGAACCTGAAAAGCAAAATCGAGATGGCGAAATTCGCTTTCACCACCTATGAAAAAACATTGAGTGATTTGCGCTTCGCTTTGCGGGGAGGAAAATTCAACAGGGATGAATTTCTCCCTGCAATGGAAGCGATTGATGGGATTGTGATTGATTTGGGGTTGGATTTGGAAAAGTTTGAGAAGGAATGGGAAAGTCGATTTGAGTGAGCGACCGAAGGGAGCCGGGGGCGTTTTTCATTTCTGGGAAATGAAAATCACTTTTTAACTAATATTACTCGCCAACACCTTTCTTTTCCTTCCCATCTCTCATTTATTAGTAAGGGGATGATTGGCATATATGAATAACATTCCAAGTTTTCTAGCGGATGTTCGACGTAAGGCCAAAAGAGCTCTAAATCCTTATAGGTTTTTCCTTGACTGATCACAAATTTAAACTCCTCATCAACCAAAAACATTAGCTCTTCCTTTCCTTCTCCTTCTCCTTCAAAACAGCTTTTCACCCTATATCCTTCGGGAATGAAGTGGTGCTTATTCCGGAGAAAAACAAATTCTGGATCCTTCGGCACATCCTGAAATTTCTTCCAAATATCATCATGGAATGGATTTTCCTTGCTCTCGAGGAGTTTTCTTTGTTGTCCCTCTATTTCTTCCCAAGCCAACTTCATCTTTTTCCATTCAACCTCCCCATTTTCCTCCACATTTTCCTCCGCCCAAGCTGCCATTTTTTCCGCATCTTCAATGACATGTTCTTCACGCTCAAAAGCTCGCGTTTCGTTCATATAATTTTCCATCGCGTCTCTTGGTTTTCCAAATCGGGCAGGTTGGGCTCTGGGGGAAATTTTGAGTTCCTCGATTTGTTCCGCAATCTCTTCCGCTTTTTCCAGATCGTCTTCCGCCACTGCCGCCAAGCACGCCTCATTCAACTTTGTAAGTTCTTGATCAAAGCGTTTCTGGGGAGAGATTTTTTCCCCAGGAATCTCAAGTTTGAATTGCATCCCATCGAATTTTCTGGTGAATGAATCTCTTCCGCTTCGGAGAGCATTTGGAATTGTTTTAGGGTCAATTCCCAATTCTCGCGCTGCTGCAGCCATGGAAGAAAATTCTTGAGGTCCACCAATTTCGGAAATGACGCGGATTGCGGGAAGAGATCTGGGAGAAGCAGTGACGATTGAACCTTCAATCCGCCCAACCATCACTTCTTTTCCCGTGTTTGTTCGAACGAAGCCAGTTGCGGAATCTTTGAGAGCGCGCGTGACAGCAGAGCTGGGGACACCAAGCGCATCAGCCATCTGCTTTTGAGTTTCATATTCTTTGCCCTCTGCGGTGAATTCCATTCGGCGCACGACCATGACTGGTTTTCCCTGAAACTTAAAATGATTTTTTCCTTTCTTGAGCTGTCTATTCAGATATTGTCTGGAGACGCCAAGTCTGTCAGCCATTTTGGCTTCAGATTTAACTGGTTCTCCAACAATTCTTCCAAACGAAACTAGCAACCACATTTTAAGGGGTGACATTTTTTGTCAACTTTTTTTGACAAAAAGAGATTTATAAATTCTGTGAAAATCTGGGAGAAAAAAATATTTCACGGCAAAAATCCGCTGAAAAATTTGGTTGACAAAGAAATTTATTTGTGCCCAAATCGGGAAAAGATGGCAACGGTGGGGGTTGACAATTTTTGTCCATCTCCGAAAAAATCCATTTTTTTTTGTGAATTGTTTGGTAATTTAATATCTCGAATGACGTATTACCCCTATTGAGACATGGGGTTACCTAATTTTCTGCAGGTTTTGACATAAATCTGGGAACCTATTTTCCGCTGAAATCTGGGGGAAAATTTTGAAATATTTTTTTGTCAACTCAGGAAAAAAATTCTGGAAAAAATATTTTTGAGTTCTGAAAAAAAAATAGTTTGAAAATATTTTCCTGAATTTTTTTCCTGAGTTGACAACTCCTCCGTTGACAAATCTTCCGCTGAAATCTGGGGGAAAATTTTGAAATATTTTTTTGTCAACTCAGGAAAAAAATTCTGGAAAAAATATTTTTGAGTTCTGAAAAAAAAATAGTTTGAAAATATTTTCCTGAATTTTTTTTCCTGAGTTGACAACTCCTCCGTTGACAAATCTTCCGCTGAAATCTGGGGGAAAATTTTGAAATATTTTTTTGTCAACTCAGGAAAAAAATTCTGGAAAAAATATTTTTGAGTTCTGAAAAAAAAATAGTTTGAAAATATTTTCCTGAATTTTTTTCCTGAGTTGACAACTCCTCCGTTGACAAATCTTCCGCTGAAATCTGGGGGAAAATTTTGAAATATTTTTTTGTCAACTCTGGAAAAAAATTCTGGAAAAAATATTTTTGAGTTCTGAAAAAAAAATAGTTTGAAAATATTTTCCTGAATTTTTTTCCTGAGTTGACAACTCCTCCGTTGACAAATCTTCCGCTGAAATCTGGGGGAAAATTTTGAAATATTTTTTGTCAACTCAGGAAAAAAATTCTGGAAAAAATATTTTTGAGTTCTGAAAAAAAAATAGTTTGAAAATATTTTCCTGAATTTTTTTCCTGAGTTGACAACTCCTCCGTTGACAAATCTTCCGCTGAAATCTGGGGACAAAATTCTGGGAAAAAAATCAAAATCCAGATTTTCCTCAGATTTCAATGGATTTTTTTCGCTAAATTCTAGTGGATTTTTCTCCCCAGATTTCAATGGATTTTTTTCCTCAGAATTTGGTGGATTTTTTCCCCAGATTTCAATGGATTTTTTTTCCCCAGATTTCAATGGATTTTTTTTTCCGGATTTCAGCGGAAAATTTCTCCCCAGATTTCAATGGATTTTTTCCCCAGAATTTGGTGGATTTTTCCCCCAGATTTCAGCGGAAGATTTCTCCCCAGATTTCAGCGGAAGATTTGTTAACGGATGAAGTTTGTCACCCTGAGATTTTTTCAGGAAAATATTTTTAACTTGATTTTTTTTCAGAACTCAAAAAATATTTTCCAGAATTTTTTCCCCCGAGTTGACAAAATTTTGTCCCCGAGTTTTATGTCAAAACCTGCAGAAAATTAGGTAACCCCATGTCTTAATAGGGGTAATACGTCATTCGAGATATTAAACTACCAAACAATTCACAAAAAAAATGGATTTTTTCGGAGATGGACAAAAATTGTCACCCCCACCGGTGACAATTTTGTTTCCCTAATTTTGGGGTAAATGAAAATCTGATTTCAACAAAAAAGCGAATTTAAGCAGAATTTTCAGGGGGTGACAAAAGATTTGTCACCCTCAAACTTCATCCTCCTCATTCTTGTCTTCATACTCATCGAATTCTGAGGCAGCCTGCACCATTTCCTCCACCAAAACTTCGTCCACAATGCATGTGATTGCTTTCACATTTCCGCAGAAAAGGTGCTTGATGGAAAAGACAACTTGCCCCCGGAGAGGCATGCCAATGAGTTCTTTTTGCTTTCGGATGGGTTTTTTCTTCCCATCATCGCACAACTCCCAAAATCGACAAGAGAAATCCGATTTGGGAAGTTTGGAGGGATAAATCTTTGCATAAATCTTTCCCTGCTCGGATTTGTCGATTTTCACGAGAGGGAAATCTCCCTCCTGAAATCGGGCAAAAGACAGACCAATCTCTTTGATTGCCTGCTTCTTTTTCATCGCAGCAGATTTGAGATGTTTTTCCAGATCTTGGAAAAATGACACTTCATTTTCCGGAAGAGTGATTCCCAGAGAAAACGATTCATCTTGATGAGCGAAAATCTTGAATTTGGTTTTGAGTTTCACTTTGAGCCATTTACCATCGTGGAGGCATGGGAGGAGACAGAAAGAGATTTTGCCAGAAGATTTTTTCACGGGGTTGTCGAGAGAGATGTCGGAGATAGATATTTTCGCGGGATTCATTTTCTTGGGTGAGACAAAAAAATAAATTAAATCGCGAAAATCCATTTTTCCATGAACTTGTGATCCTCTTCCGATCGGACTGGGGGAAAACCAGTTGCCATATCAACCGCTTTTTGAAAGTTTCTTTCTGCGTCACACGCTTTTTCCCAGTCCGTTTCCTCTTTGATTTTTTCTGCCTCCGGAGGAGTGGATTTCTTTTCACTTGACATTTTTTCTCCAATGGAGAAAAAATTCAAAACGTGGCTTGACAATCTTCAATGCATTTTTCCATATCCTCCTGTTTGGTGGAGGAAAATTTCGAAGCTTTTTTTCTTGCTCGAGTATGAAGGAATTTTTCATCCGCAGCCTTCACGCGCATGAGATGGATTAATTGCTCCAGTCTGGGAGAAGCCCAAGTGACTTCGTGCGATTTTTCCCCTGAATCCAGAAAATGAGTTTTTTTCTTGCAGAGTTGATTGAAAAAAACTGTGCGCGACAACCCAAATCGTTCCCGAATTTCCTCTGCAGTGAAAAAGTCTTCCCCATCAATCTGGATGAATGGTGTGTCTTCTTCCTCCTGAATCCAGAACACTTTTTGATCGGTTCTTCTGGTATATTTGGTGTTGCCCGATTTGAGAACTCGCAAAATCGTTTTGGAAGGGAGTCCAGTTTTTTCGCTGGCTTCTTTGAATGTGAAAAAAGTTTGCTTTTCTTTTCCTTCTTCCTGAATCGAAAATTTCATTTTAAATGGGGAAAAAAGATTTTTTCTCCATTAAAAATGTCTTTAGCTGCATGGCAATCATTTGCGCGAACGACAAACTTGCGAGGATGGTCACGATTGAAAAAAGATGAACTGGTGCAGTTTTTAGTTGAAAATCTTTGGCAAGGAGGGGGATTAGATCAGCCCAAATTGAACAAAGCAGTTCGTTTGAGAACTCGGAAAAGACGAAAAGTCAACCCTCTAGATGCCGAAAATCCAGAAATAGATGTGCCTATTTTGGTTCCGGAAAGAAGAATTTTTCCTCCCAGAACCATTCCCAGAGCGATTGAACAAAATGTGGAAACAGTTTCGGATTGGTTGAATTGGTTGGAAAATGTGGATGATGTTGATATTCGGAGAAGAACCAATCCCGCTGTGGAAGATTTGCGAAGGCAAACCCAACAATTGTGGGAAGACAGGTTGGTCGTGGAAGAAGGGCAATCCGCTTTGCGAGGATTCGCGAGACAATTCATAATTCAAGGAGATGATTCCATTTCACCCCAAGAGTTTTTCCGGAGAGCAAGATGGTTGGTTCTCAGGCTCCTGCGAGAAAATCCACAAACAAAAGTGAAATGCGTTTTGAATGTGGAAATGTCCCAAACCAATTTGGCTTCTGGAGAGGAAGTGATTGAAGATCCATTTTTTCATTCCCGACAGAAAAAGAATCTGGGAAACAACCCGGAAATTCTGGATGAAATGGAAAGAGAAATGATTGAGAATCTGGAAAACTTCAATCGCAGGGGAAGTAATTGGTTGTTTGAAAGAGTTTTGCGTTTAGAAATTCATTTTGTGCGCTGGAACCCACTGCGAGGATCTGGGTGGATTAAACTGCCTGCCGACTTGGCCAACAAGAAAGCCGTGATCAACATGCAAAATGAAGATAACATGTGCTTCAAATGGTGCTTGGGCAGAGCCGCAAATATGGTCAAGGTCCATCCGGAAAGAATCACACCGGCTTTGCGAGAACAAGCAGAAGAGATGAATTGGGTTGGTTGCGAATTCCCCATGGCCGTGGAAAAAATCAAGTTTTTTGAGGCCAGAAATCCTGACATTTCAGTGAACGTTTTTGGCTGGGATGGATTTGTTTTTCCTCTGAGAATCACCAAGGAAGAAAGGGGACTTCATGTGGATTTGATTCTGCTGACAGAAGAATTCAAAACGCACTATTGCCTGGTGAAGAATTTCTCCCGCCTGGCAAGCTCCCAAGTTTCGCGAAATGGGCAAGAAAGATTTTTCTGCAAAAGATGCCTCAATTCATTTCCCAGAGTGGAAAGTCTGGAGAAACACAAAACCATTTGCGGAGACTTTGAGGCCGCGAGAATTGAACTTCCAGGAGGAACTTGTTCCTTCCAAAACTATGCAAAAATGATGCATCTGCCTGTTGTGGGATATGCAGATTTTGAGTCAATCTTGAAACCGCTGAGGGGAACTCAAAAAACCCACGAGCATATCCCCTGCGGATTTGCGTTTCATCTCGTTTCCCCGTTTTTGCAAATGGAGCCTGTGTTGAAAAGAGCTGCAAATGAAAATGAAGAACTTCCCAGAGAGTTCATTCGGGAATTAATTTCCCAGGTGAGACAAGCTCACCTGAGTTTGAAGAAAAAGGAAATGTTTCCCCTGACCAACCAAGAATGGAAATCATTTCGAGAAGCGAAAGTGTGCTGGCTGTGTCGAGAAAAATTCGGAGAAAAAAGTCTGTCCAAGGTGAGGGATCACTGTCACTTCTCAGGAAAATTCAGAGGAGCAGCGCATCAATCTTGCAACCTCAAGTTTCAAAGGCCAAAATTCACCCCTGTGTTTTTTCACAATCTGCAAAATTATGATGCCCATCTTTTTGTGCGAGCTTTGGGGACAATGGATGAAGTTTTGAGCGTGACATGCATCCCCAACAACGAGGAGAAATATATTTCCTTCTCCCTGAAATTCGAGTTGAAAAAAGAATGGAATGAGGAGAAAGGGAAAGAATTTTCAGTGAAACATGAAATTCGATTTCTGGATTCCTTCAAATTCACGCTGGCAGGATTGGAATCGCTGGCAAAAAATCTCCCCAAAGAAGAATTGAAAGAAATCACCAGATTTTTTGGTGAGAAAAGCGATTTGATGCGGCGAAAAGGAGTTTATCCCTATGAATTCATGACAGGATTTGACAAATTCGAGCAAAAATTACCGAAAAAAACCGCGTTTTTCTCCAGATTGAATCAGGAAAAAGTCTCAGATGAAGATTTTGCCCATGCCGAGAAAGTGTGGGAAGAATTTGAAGTGAAAAGTATGGGCGAGTTTCACGATCTTTATCTGAAAACGGACGTGCTGCTGCTTGCAGATGTCATGGAAAGTTTCAGAAAACTGTGCGAAGAAAACTATGAACTGGATCCAGCGCACTTTTTCACTACCCCTGGGTTGGCTTGGGATGCAATGCTGAAAGTGACCGGAGCGAACTTGGAACTTCTGGAGGATGTGGAACAGTTGTTGATGATTGAAAAAGGAGTCAGGGGAGGAAACGCAAATGCATTCAAGCGATTTGCGAAAGCAAACAACCAATATATGAAGAATTTCGATCCAAAAGAAGAATTTTGTTTCCTGGTTTATTTGGACGCAAACAACCTTTATGGTTGGGCCATGTCGCAGCCTCTTCCAGTTGGGAAATTCCAATGGATGAGCGAAGAAGATTTGCAAAACTGGGAAAAGTTTGTGAAAACAGAAGATCGAGGTTGCATTCTTGAAGTTGATCTCATTTATCCCCCAGAATTGCATGACGACCATAATGATTTTCCCCTGGCTCCGGAAAAACTGGCGCTGGGTGGGATTGAAAAATTAACGTAAAATCTGAGGGACAAAGAAGGCATGGTTTTGCACGGTCGCAATCTAGCATTTTATCTTTCCCTGGGAATGAAGTTGAAAAAGATCAGACGAGGAATCAAATTCGAAGAGGCACCTTTCATGAAATGTTATATTGACAAAAACACTGCCCTGAGATCCAAGGGAAAAACGAAGTTTGAAAAAGATTTCTTCAAACTCATGAACAACTCAGTCTTTGGGAAAACCATGGAAAACCTGAGAAACCGAGTCACGATTGAACTGGTGAAAGATGCGGAAAGGGCAGAAAAGCTGGTGAATAAATGCAACTTCGCCGATGTGAGAATTTTCGATGAATTTCTGATTGCAGTCAAGATGAGGAAAACGCGAGTGGTCACGAATAAACCCATCTTTGTCGGGATGTCAATCTTGGATCTGTCCAAACTTTTGATGTATGATTTCCACTATGAATATGTAAAGAAAAAGTGGGAAAATGTTTCTCTCCTGTACACCGACACAGATTCTTTGGTGCTGGAGATTGAAACGGAAGATTTCTTTGCGGACATTGCGGGGGATGTGGCAGAATGGTTTGACACAAATGATTTTCCCCCAGAGCATCCGGCAGTGTTGAATGGAATGCCAATCGTGCCGGGGAACAAGAAAAAGATTGGGTTGATGAAAGATGAATGCGAGGGTGCCATTCTGACAGAATTTGTCGCCCTGAGACCGAAACTGTATTCTCTCCTGATTGAGGAGAATGCAAAAACCACGGGGGAACAAAAGGCAAAAGGAGTGAAAAAATGCATGATCAAAAAGAGTTTGAGGCATGCAAACTTCATGAAATGTTTGAGGACAAAACAAAAGCAACTCAGGAGGCAAAGTATCTTCCGCAGCAGGGGGCACCATTTGTTCACGGAAAACATGACCAAAATTGCGCTGAGTGCGGAAGATGACAAAAGAGTGATTGTGGGAAATGGAATTGATACGCTGGCGTTGGGGCATTGGAGACTGGGAGAAATATTCTCCCCAAATGAGCGTGAGATTTGGGAAAATGACTAATTTTTTTTTGTGCGGAAATTCAGCGGACAAATCTTGAAATTAGCCATTTTCAAGATTTTGTCTTGTGCTCATTTCGGCGTCAGTAGGTGATAAAAGCAAGTTCTGGGACAGTCCAAAATTCCCCTGAATTTCACAGAATTTTCACAGATCCAACAAATCCCAAAAATCCAACGATTGCTGCCATTTTCCACACAACTCCGGAACTTGTCAAATCTGTTCAAACTCATCAGAATTGTGAGGATTCTGTCGATTTGAACTGGTGAAAAATAATTTTTCATTTGCTGCAATCCGCAGAAAATATTTCTGTGAAATTCAGGGGAATTTTGGACTGTCCCAGAACTTGCTTTTATCACCTACTCTGCAATGCTCTTCAATTTAAACAACCTACATTTACAGGCAAGTAAGCTTAAGCTTATATACAGTACAACCCTCTATAAATTATTTTTTAATCTACCTTTTGCAAAAAGCAAGATTTTAAGTACCTAAACAACTGACAGGTAGATGATAAGAGGACCTGTTTTTCAATATAATATATTAGTACTCAAACACTGGAAACTATTCTCTAAGTTCATACTGTAAATTGATGTTTATTGAAATTCTCACTAAGGCCACTAAGAAACTTTGATATAAGCTTAAATTACATAACATTGTATGCATATGACAATGCTACATTTAATAACTATTATCTATGGTATGTTAGGAGATTTTACTATTCTGTTACTGTAGTCTCATTTCTGTTTTTGAGTAAGATTAAATTATTATTTTTACTACAACTGTACCACCATTGAGTTGTTATTTTTAGTGCAACATCACTCTTCAGCAACAGTAAACTCCTGCGATCTCAACCATACTAGCAAATAATGAATTCGGTTAGCAATTCTTTGATACCCAGTATATAGAACAAAAACTACAGCAGTATCTAAAGGGAACAGGTTAATTTGGGAGATAACACTCACAAGCTTCAAAAATGGAATTTAATCGAGACAGCAGGAGTTAGCTGTATTCGTGATAAAAAAAGCTCTCACCCAATCAAAATAAACAGAACACATACACTGCATATTGTCCTCGACCCATCTCCACAACAGTACTATAAATCCACTTTCAGACCAATTTTCCTTTTGACAACAATTAATGAAGATAGGTTTTTTTTTTTTTTGGGAGGGGGAAGGGGGGGAGGAGGGGGGGGGGGGGGGGTGAAAGGAAGGCCTGAGGATGTTTTGGTACCCAGTCCTATAGCAGTTACAGCGACCCACAGCTCAACACCCTAAACTGACCAGTAGCAGCTCCCATTTATTTTATTTCAGGAAGACAGAGTACTAAGTACAAGTTAAATAGAAGCGACCTACGAACGAAAATGTCAACTTTAAATTTCGGGGCCACTGCCGGCATGCAATTCAACCTCTCCAGTCAAATCAGAAATTCCATCTCTCCCTCCCACATTGCTAAAATTTTGCAGTGCATCCTCCCCCGAGCTTCGCGAGGTTCTACGAGACACGTATTTCTAGTTATTAGGTAATTAGTTATACGGCCGCCGTCTTGGATCCGCCATCTTGGATTTCTGAATTTTTTAAAAACCTCTTAAAAACCATCCAAATTCACTCAAAATTAATCAAAACCATAGGGAACCCACGCGTTTATTTAGAATGATCATAGAATAAAGTTACAAATGGACTTACGTGATGTTGTGTTTCAATCCAAATGTGCTGTTGAATAACTGAAATCAGCCTATGCCGGGACTTATAGCAGCCACAACGGTCCGATCAATTTCGAAACGATCGTGTCTGTTATTTCGTGTCTCGCATTTCGCTGTCTGTTATTAAATTTTAATTTGTCAGCCGTCATGCGGCATGGTCTCGTATTTCGGCGTCTGGAAATAGGGAGAAGAGAAACCCTCTCTCTTAACCGTTAAAAATGTAAACTCTTAATTAATTAATAACAAACGGTTACGTGATATGCCGCATGACGGCGAAATGCGAGACGCTGACAAGTTAAAATTTAATAACAGACGCCGAAATGCGAGACCATTTAAAAATAAGAGACACGATCGTTTCGAATTCGAAATCGTATCAACGGATTTGATCGGGCCGTTGTGGCTGCTATAACATTGAAACACAACATCACGTAAGTCCATTTGTAACTTTATTCTATGATCATTCTAAATAAACGCGTGGGTTCCCTATGTCAAAACCAATAAATAAACGCTAAATGACGCTAACTAAACATTACCAATAAACATTGTTTTTCTTCATTCAAAGGTTTAAATATGCAAATTTCGAAAAACATGGCTGTCAAAATCAAGTCACGTGATCAAAAATTGTCACATGAAATTGTTGCCAGATAAATTTTAGAAAAAGTCACAAAGTTTGATGGCGTTTGAATACATATTAAAGAAGTTATGAATGTTGAATGTTAGCGTGGGCACGGGTTAATTATGTCTGATTTATTTTCCACTTATTCCAGGCAACTTTTCATTAGTAAGCATGTAGGCTATGTTTTAGTTTTAGCGGCTTTTTGAAAAACAGTTGGTAATTGTGTTTAGTCCGAGGCTATATGAGAATGAAATAGTGTGCATATATGTAGGGAATGTTAGCGGGTCCTGTCAGTTAATAAAAAAAAAAGAAATTCAAAATAGTACAATTTCATGTAGAATCCAGTATTAACTCTCTAATGCGACCGCAGCGATCATTTCGTGTTTGTGTAATGGGGATCACGTGAATATACTGAGTAAATTAAGGTGAAAGGCCATTTTCTTGGAAACCAACGTGCTGCGTCATTGTGCTTCAGTCTCAAAGCCGAACTATTTTGACCAGCGCATTCAAAACAAAAACTCAAACCTTTACATACCTTCCAATTCAAGCTTACAAACGGATTATTGTGTAAAGATAGTACCGTTTAATATATAAGCTATCCGTCATTAACAGGAATTTAATCAAGCAAACAAGGCGGAAGTTTTAGCCGCAAGGCATATTTATTTATGCAAACTTCCAAGTCACAGTTAATGGCCACCTCAAAATGATGCGAGCTGTTTGGGTTGTGTTTCTGCTAGCTGTTGTTGTGCAGGGTAAGTTATCAGTACTTGCCATACATTATTAGCGTTCATTGAGATCGAGACATACTGCGATGGTGAAACTGGTGATAAATTACAAGGGTTCTTCGCCCATAAGAGATCTAAAGAAGTACATGACTTAATGTACAGAAGGCACTGCATGCATTGCCAAGCAACTATTCAAAAATAGCGTCACACAACCTAACCGTCATCTTCCTTTATGAAAATTTTGGACCACGGTTTAGCGCCGTCAAAGAAAAAGCAAGCAATAGCGAAAGCTTCTATTTTATTGATTTGTCCTTATACACCTGATCAACTCACTTACACATATATAACAAGCATACAGCGCAATATTTATTTTCAATTTATCCCGCCGGATATAACAGAACCTACGTTTCTTAATACATCAGGAAGGTTAAATGTCAGACTTCTAAAAACCCAACGCTATGGTTTTAATTTCCTTTTTTTGGCGATCGAGCGCGTTTAGAGTTATTCTGCTGTTCAAGATGCTTGTGACTTTCCAATTAAACGGATGTAGCTATAACATTGCATAAAGCGCCCAATGTAATTTTTCAGAGCTCACTGCTGCTTTTAATACGACTCCGAAATGGGTTCAACCCTTTCTCTCGCATGTGGTCCCATCTTAGAAAAAGTATATCGAGAAACAAACAGCACCAAAGCTAATTGTCTCCTTAAACTCCATTATATAGCTCAAACTTTAGGACTTCATCCATAGACTCAAAGTTATATGTATCCACCTCGTGTAACCAGCCGTAAGGAGCCACCAAGACTAAGCAAACACACCGAAATTATGAATAAACCTCAGTGTTTCTCTTTAGGACGACAAGAGATAATTAACTTGAAGTTTATGTTCGATATTTGCTTTATAAATAAATTCCGAGGTAACCATTCGTAGATGTTTTCAGCAGTGCTCTAGATCTTTCTGCCGTTTTCGCTGTTCGAAGGAACATCTGACGGATGATGCCATAAGCGGGAATAGGATATTTTTAAATCTCTTCAGTACTTTAAAACGTTTATAAGCTTTATTTCATAATCATTCTTCACTCATTTCAGGCAACTTGCCACTGATTAACAGGCTAATTTTTAGTTTAAGTTTAGCAGCTTTTGAAAAACAACTTGTATTTGTGTTATTTATATCCGGCGGCTATATATTAAATAAAATAATGTGCATATTATATAATGAATGACAGCTGTTAGTTAAAGGACACTGAAAGTAAAGCAACGGCTAATCACGCGGTATTTGAATTTTATAAGTTTTACAATGTATAGTCTTGATCAGTGTCTATTTAAGATTTAAAAGTGATTTAAGGATTCATCTTTGTAACACAAAATATATACTAGAGTCGTTTGTAGTTGGTAATGCATTGAACCCGTTGCAATTTGTTTACAAGAAAATTGAGTAAAAGCTAAAACATGAGATACGAAGAAATGACTACTAATACAACACGTGTCTTGAAAGGACGGTTTAAGCGAACACGATTGACACATTTAAGCAACCTGAAAAGTGTTTTAACCCTTTCTGAAGATACTGAAACAAGCAACAACACAGCAAATTGTCCGAGTGATTGTAGTTTCTCGTCGCTTCTATCGCGTGAACTACCTATTTTCGTCGAAAAATGTACTAGTTACCGCCACTAGTCGGGCGAATTCAATCTGGTGTAAATTGCTGCCAATAATTAGTCGTGGCGACTTGTCCTCGTAGTTTTCTCGTGTGTACTGCTCTTGCGAACTTGTCGCCGAGACCAAATAAATGAATTAACCAATCAATGGCCAAGTCAGACTGTTCCTACAACAGGTCGCCTCATGAGAACGCTCGTGAGACTAGTCGCTGCCACCAAATAAAAGAAAAAAAACACTCCCTTCAACCAGAACCTTCGTTTAAACAACTATAGGCAACAAGTCGCTTCGTAAGGATCATTTCAATGCTGTACTCAAAAGTTAGAACCACTCCCTCGTGCAATGAGCTTAACTGAACAGAAGCACAGGAGAGTCCGGCTCTATAACCATTCATTTTAGTGGCCATCAAGGCCATACTTTTAGTATTTAAGGCACCCTTATCACATCATAAACCCAATAAATATTAATAATAGCTCAATGCTTCTCTTTCGCACGGAAAGAGATTGACTTTGCCCAAAGTTTGTGTTACACCAGCTTGAATTGATAAAGAGTTATTGGTAGAACCTTCTGTGATTTTCACCCTTCATTGAGCTTTTGAAATAGTAACTTTAGAGAATTTTTTATAATTAATGCAATTCTTGGAATCGCCCGTGCTTATTGAGCTGTAAGTCATCCGTGAATGCTTTTTTAATGTGATTTATCTTTTTGCGACGCGTCAATTTCGCGAAATTCGGCAATTTCTTTTGCCGAAAGAGTGACGCGAAAATTAAGGTCGTGTTCTATTGGGATCAACCATTTTCGGTTGGTTGGGTTGGTTGGATTTTTTTCGTGTTCTATTGGGAAAAAACCGTTTTCGGTTGGTTTGGTTGATCAACCATTTCAACCAGCTCTGAACCTGGTTGAAATCATTGAAATGGTTGAAACCGAAAATGGTTGAAAAGTGTTCTATTGGGACACCTCAACCAAATCAACCAAAACCGGTTTAGGTTGAAACGGTTGATCCCAATAGAACAAGACCTAATTGTCTGGTTTATTTTTATAGTAACATGGTTAAAAATATTCAAATTTTGAAGTGTGGTTGCATTGGAGTGGGGTTAAGAAATGTAAAATCAACGAGTTTATCACGCATAAGTAAGCTAAATGCCGGACTTTCGAGATAACTAGCACTTTTCAGGCCTTCTACTTTAACCGATCGGAATTGTTCCACTCTGGAACTCTGTTAAACTACGCCGCCAGTAGCCTTTGCAGCCTCGCCACGTTGAAGTGTAGCGAATTAGAAAGAGAAGCAGTATAGTTACTGAAATCATGCTATCCGCGTGGTTACCTATTTTAGTGATTGGTCACGCCTTGTTACCCTTTACAATTTGTTGGCAAGGAGATTTTAAAAAGTGAAAACAAGCCGAAACATGAGACATAAACTGAATTGAAAACGATTATACATTTGCCAACTTACGAGTTGAATTGGTGACTTGAGACGGCAGTGAAAAATGTCAATTTTCTTTGCCATTCTTTTCTCCAACGCGGAATGACAAAGAGAAGCAGTTATGTAGTTTTTTTCAACAGGACGGTTAAAGATACATACTGCGGGCACTAAATGATTGACAAACTTTGTTCGATCACAACGATCTTCTTCGATTTCGTCAACGCTACTTTCTATCAGATCTTGCAACACGTCGTTCGTACAAATCTTCATTTATCGGCCTCCTTCTCGCCACTTTAGAGTGTTTTTTTAGAAACTACTTTATGAATCATTATAAACATGAACATTTGACGTAAACACGATCTTAACACTTTCAATTCAGTGTCGCACGGACCAAAACAAAAATAATGGTTTTGATCAATCAAAATAGACGCACACAATCCAATGAAACAGTCAAAAATCGAAGCAAATACATATAGTCAGTCATGTAGCAAATACATGTTTGCTTAAACTTCTTATCGGTTCAAACCGTAGCAATAATGCAAAACCAAAGCAAATGCGGAATTACGTACTCAATTAAAAATCACTCTAAAACATAGATATGGTTCGTTCCTGCTGTGAGTGCCGTAGCACGAATGATGGAAAACAAAACAAACAAAAGACAGAAAACAATCATAAATCCAAAACAAAACTAAAATACAAAACCTTAAAAACAACAGAAGTACGCTGAATGTGTTCCGTTACTTCCAGAAAGATCCATAGATAGCGAGAGTAAGTTCAAGTGCCCTCTCATTTGAATAATAAAAGCTAGGTACGTCATTAGCTTTTTCATCACACATTTGCGTTTTTTTACATGTTAAAATCCACTGATAACTGTTGCTCTATCAAGCATTAATGTGAATAGACAAACTTGTCATCATGAGCGCACAATTTTGAGATAATATAGTTAAGTAGATAAACACATTGTATTGATATGGTTCATCGACAAAAACGTTGTAACACCTATAAGAGCTATAAGTAATCAAGCAAACAAGGCAGAAATTTTAGCCGCAAGGCATTTTTATTTATGCAAAAAATCCAAAGCTGGCACCAAAAGAACAAGTCCCAGTCATGAATGGCCATCTCAAGATTATGCTAACTGTTTGGGTTGTGTTTCTGCTAGCTGTTGTTGTGCAGGGTAAGTTATATTGGAAACTAATGAGGGTGCAAAAATTATGTGCTTTGCTCCATTAATATTTTTAAGTGCAAATAACACTTTTAAAAAAATCTGCACTTTCTTCCATGAATGACTAAGTGAAAATTAATGGGGTTAGTTTCTAGAGAAACCGTGGTGCTGCATCGGTGAGGGTGAAGCACAAGAATTTGGTTTTATCGACTGAGTCGATAAGGTAAATTAGCCACCGTAAAAAGATTCGAGAAAGCTGACGTTTCGAGCGTTAGCCCTTCGTCGGAGCGAATCAAGGGATTGTAGTGTGTGGTTTTATATAGTAAGTTGAGTTTCGCTATTGGTGGAAATTTGGTGACGTAAAAAACAAATGTAAATTAGTTGAATGAAAAGCGTTCGTTGATTCCGTGGGGTTTGAGAGTGCCGATTTGAAGGATGATTTTTTTTGTTCTAGGTTTTTACGGCTTTCTATGTTGCCCTGGTATAGGGAAAGGCCGCAGAATGTCATATGTTGTTTACAATGGTTAGTAACAATACACTGTCAATTCACTAAACGTTTTCATGGAAGTTTGCTCGGAAAAAAAGTTCTAAGCGTTTAAAAACTATGAACCGCAGAATTGTCGGCGCCATTTGCCAACACACTTTTGTTCAGGCACGAGGCGTTTTGATCAGTTTTCAACGAAAAGAAGCTCATTATTTCGAGCCGAAAAGAGAAAACTAAGATAGTTACATAAACTAATTATTTTATTCCTGGCCAGAGCGTAGCGAAGTTAATAAATTTGTCGTCCCTCGAGAGCTGAGCCGCGTGAATTCGAGCCAAAAAAAAAACAAATATATATAATAATAATAATAATAATAATAATAATAATAATAATGTTAATAGTCGTTACATTTAATTTCCAAAAAAACGCAATATCGCCATACCGCTCACTCGTTCTATCACTCAGCTGTAAACTTAGTAACGTAATGCTTTGCTACGAATGCGTTTCGTAACTGAGAACAACGTTAATCCCCGCGTGAATCCAGCGATAACAATAACTAATTTGCTGTAAACGAATCTAAACATCAATAACCTTAAAGATGTTTCGCATTTGGAGTCTTGAATGCGACATTAAAATCGATCGAAAAGGATTTTTCAAACGAGGCGCGCGTTTTGATACGTTTCTACCTTTATAGACTTTATACGATAACAAATTTAGTCTTATCTTAGTGTGTGTTCCGCGATAGTCTTCTGCATTAGGGCCGCGATTGCCAGTCGGAAGCCCGAGTTCAAGTCTCGCTTGGGACATTCTTTACTTTTCTTTTTCCTTCAGACTGGACATTATGAAGGTGATGTACTTTTTGTGTGTGTGTTCGTCAAAACTCCTTACGTTTAATTTAAAAAAATATATATCGAACAGTGTTAGTGTGAAAACATAAGCTTACCGCCAATATTATTGCGTTACGCGTTAGCATTTCTTATTCACAGGTTGGCTCTTAGGAGCCTTTGATCTCTTGTCAAAACAGACAAGAGAGAGAATTCGTGACATATACGTGACTTCCGGTCACAGAGATCTATTTTCGTTTTGACCTTAACATGTAATATAATAAGTTGATTGTGTAATTAATAAATCAGTAGTAGTATTGTTGTTTAATCGTTGTGGTGTGTTTGTGTTCTGACAATCGGCGCTATTTCTTCGAATTTAGACTTATCGGATTTACGGACAGTCATCGGAACAAAACATTTTGGTCCTTCGAGCCGGATTTAATGTAGGATTCCGTTTGCTGGAAAGATATTTCGTGGAATTATCGGACTGCAGGATTATCGTGGAATTTGGGGGTGGGGCGCAAAGCCATACTAAAGGAAAATGAGCAGTACAAAGGAACTAAAAAAGAGTAAAAGAGAGTTAAAAACGGCCATCACCAAAGCCCTGACGGATCTGGCTGTGAAACTATCAGATGTGGAACCGGATTGAGAGAGCATTAAAGGAATTTTAGCGCTTATCGAAGACAAGAATGGAAATGCCTTGGCCGTAATGGTGGACTTGGAATTACAGCTTGAGAAGGAGAAGAAAAGCGATGAAACTGACAAGATAAGCGATGAAGCTGATTCACTTATCGATCGAGTAGATCAAGAAACAAGCCAAGCGCGTTCGTTTTTGGCATCTACAGGCAACATTTCGTCGACAGTGATCACTCATGCACCGGAAAACGAGTCTCCACATGGCGTCAACAATGATCCGAATGAACACCTTGAGATAATAAAAATGCCCATCTTCAAGTGAATTAAATTGGAATTTCAGCAATGGTTTGCGACATTTTCGACTTGTGTAGACAAATCATCGCTTTCGCCGCAGTATAAGATGCTGAGATTGGAAAGTTGTTTGCGGGGAGAGGCAGCAGAAGCCATCAAGGGTCTTGGTTACTCCGAGGCAACTTACAACGTCGCTAAAGCCAGACTGGAAGGAAAATATAGAGGAGATCGTCGAAAAGTACAGTCGCAGCTTGACGAGCTACGCAAAATGAATTCGGTATTGGATCACTTGACAAATTTGCGGATATTGTAGAGAGAACTGTTGTTGTTTTGAAAGAAAATGGTCTTCACGCAGAGTTATCGGGCGGCACCGTTTACGGAATAGTAGTGGAAAAGCTCCCTGAAAATTTGCTAAAGCAGTACTACCGATGGGTGAGAGAAAAAAGAAAACACGAACCGATGGAAAGCCTTAACGAATGGGTCGCTGAAGAGGCGGATTTTCAAATGCAAGCGGCGGAAGTAAAGCACGGTTTCACTTCAAAATCGGAAGACTAGCGGAAGCAGGACAGCTACAAGTGGCGTCGTCGAGACGCAAGTGGGAAGTCTGGCAAATCGTTCGGTGCAAACCGACAAGAAGGTAATAAAAATTCAGGCAATGAAAGCTGGAGAAAAGAAAAGCCATGTAGAGCATGTGGAGAAAAGCACAGTATCGACAATTAAGTGTAAAGTCTTCGAAGGATGGTCGAAATAGAAACGATGGGAGGCAGCCAAACAGTTTGGATTATGTTTTCGGTGTTTAAGCGGCCACCAATGTCCAAACAGCAAAGGTTGTGACGAAGGATGTCAGCGGACTCACATTACGTGCAACAACGACAGGAATTATCGGACTCCGTCACGGAGGGGGATGGGAACGCCCAAACAACGACTCTTAACACCGTCAAGCAGCACGAAGAAAGAATCATCGCCCTTCGCACAGTGCCAGTAATACTTAAACACGGAAAGAAAAGATTAAAAGTCAACTGTTTTCTGGATGAGGGCAGCGACACAACGTACGTTAATGAGGACGTTGTTGAAGCTTTAGGAATTCCTCGAACCAAAGAAGAGATCACCATTAACGTGACAAATGACTAGAAAATTCGACTTATGGCTGCAACTCTCGAAATTGGCATTGAAAGCATCGACGGAAAGGCGGACACTACCCTCGTAGTTAAAACAAGCAAGAAAATTAGCGGAGGAATGAAAACCACGGACTGGGTGAAAATGAAACATCAATGGAATCATCTCAGAGATATTCCGTTCCCAAGTCTCGTCGAGAAAGGAATAATTGATGTACTTCTCGGGTCAGATTACTATCATTTGATGTTTCCCATGCAGGAAATTAGAGGTAGAGAAGACGAACCAGCCGCTAGACTCTGTCCTTTAGGCTGGATAGCCATCGGAAGAATCGGAAGATCGCCACAGTCAAAGGAAGTACAAGCTGCAAATACCGCATACTTGCACACGTTCCGCTGTCAAATCATGACACCGGACATTGTTCCCGCAGCCTTAGAACCTGGTGAAGATTTCAATTTCAGTTTGAAACGTTTCTGGGATTTAGAAACAGTCGGAATAGTTGCTCACAATCAGGAGCCAATCGGAATGACACCAGACGAGAAAGTAGCATGGAAGAAAGTAGAACAGTCGTTAGCATACAATGGGGAACGCTACAAAGTCGCTGTACCATGGAAGAACGAGAGACCGAATCTCCCTAACAATCGCCAAGTTGCAGAGAGACGACTCCAGTTGGTCGAGAATTGAAGAAACTAATGTAAGACGAAAACTTAGCCACCGCCTATCAGGGGGTAATAGACGAGTACCTGAAGAAAGAATACATCACACAAGTAGCTACTTCTGAGGCTGAACCAGAAAGTGAATGGTTTTTACCGCATTTTCCAGTGGTACGTCCTGACAGAGCAACGACGAAAGTGCGAATCGTTTTCGATGCGTCGACGAAGCTTAACGAGAAGAGTGTTAATACGGAAGCACTGCCAGGACCGAAGCTGCAAAGTAATATTTTCGATATTCTTGTACGTTTTCGAAAGGAACTTGAAACATTAGTGGGAGATGTCAGTCAAATGTATCATCAGTTGCTCCTTAACACAGGACGGATCTTTAGATTTTGGTGTCATTAGGAAAAAATTAAAGCTAACCAAAAGGTTAACTTGATCTTTAATTACCTTTAATTGTGACATTAAAGTTCCAAAAGGTTAAATCGACCTTTAATGAATCTTTAATTACCCGTATGTTAAACTTTAAGAACACCAATCTTTAGGCATCCTTTTAGTGGTCTTTTTCTTTATCCAAAATAATGAAAATAAACTCTAAGATTTTGACGCCTTTAATTTGGGATTAAAGTCAAGTTAAATTTAAACTTGATCCTTTGTTATCTTTAATTAGAACATTAAAGCTAGTAAAGGTAACTTGATCATTAATGGCTCTTTGTTAACCTTTAGGGACCTTTAACCTCAGGTGTCTAAATCTGGAGAATGCTCGGTGCGGCAGTACAACTGATAGTGCGAGCCGTATATATATACTATAGGTAAAGCTGATTAATTTTTAGTGGCGGGTTTAATTTAAATCAAAGCAAATACCATCGACTTGCATTTGCCGCCGGGTATTTCATCGTACTGAGATATCATGAGGGGTGGCGAATTGTACCTTCAAAATCGTGGGTCTCGGAAAATTTTGGTTTGGTCTCGAAATCTCGGCAGTTTTTGTTTTAAGTCTCAAAGTCTCGTTTGGCTGGTGCTTTTTCTGTCTCGGAGTCTCGGATTTTTTTTCCTCGAGGTCTCGGAGTCTCGGATACTTTTGTCAAGCATTCTCATTCTTCATCCTTGTTTGTTGTTTGATAGGTGAATCGGATATTTTTGGCACTAAGTCTCGGGCTCGGTTTTTTCCCGCATTGGGTCTCGGGCTCGGATTTTGTAACGTAGCTGCGGTCTCGGTCTCGGATTTTGAAACATGGGTCTCGGCGTCTCGGCGAGACTCGGATTTACCATTCTATCATGGAGCGCGATGAAGCTAATGGTTATTTATATTGCCCTCATTGCGATGATCTCGTATCACGTTCAACCTTTGAAAGACATCAAAGAAAAAGATACTCAGAAGCTTCAGCGAATGAGTGTGGAACATCTAAAGTAACTTCGCGCAATTCAGAATTTGAAACACGCGTGAAATGGTACACACCACATGAGGAATCTACTAGTTGATATGGCAATCCCATTAAAATCTGTAAAAACAAGTTCTACGTGGGTGGACCTTCTTCGTTTATGCCAGTTCAAAGGATCTTTTCCAGATTTGCCTCGGTTGAACTTGAGTGGGGGGGGGGGGGGGGGGGAAACATATAGCGGTGTCACCAATAATCAGGAATGTACACTTATAAACATCAGTCTCAATTGGTTGAACTTCCAACCGACATGATGCATGATCGCTAGTCAAAGTGCACTCGGACCATTATGATTGACTCCCTCATGGACCCCTTGTAATACAGAACTCGTATAATAAACATACACAAAATGTGAAACTCTAATAATATTGCTAGGAATTGAAAAGGTGGCTTGACTAACACGGGTTTCCTTAAGATTTCAAGTAGCCGTCTGCCCTAGATTCCTTATTTCTTTAAATCCATGTACTGTTGTTAATTTATAAAAATGCCTTTTATTGAAACATCACTGGCTATTATAATTTTCTACCTAATCTTTAACCTAGATTTGTAGAGCAATTCAGTGCTGGACCTGGTTATTTAAATGAAGTCTAACTTATGTTGCGTTCACACCAGGGTAAAACACATTTAGCCTTATCGGGAATGAAACACGTTTCACTATACAAAAGTGTTTACATCAAAAGGAACATTGCAGGAATCATGATCGAAATATGTTCTTTCTAGAACCAGGCATGAATTGCGTTTTAAAATAAACAACAAATGTCAACAGTTATATTAACATTTATCATTGAAATATGTTTACTATAAACATGTATCGATGGTGGTGTGAACACAGCATTAGACAGTGGTTTAATACAAAATACAAAAAAATAATCATGATTTTTCTGGTCTATGCTGCATATGATTTCTTGACACTGATTACAGCAAACATCGTTTAACTATTAGGATCAGTTTAGACCACAGTTTTGTTGAACACTGTCTAAACTTTGTAAAAAATAACCAGCCCTTACTGTTCGCAAAAACTGAACTGGCCACCCTGGATTTCATAATTGGGAGCTTTTGAGCTCCTTATAATTTTTCATATGAAGAACAAACAGCCTTGTGCAAAGTTAATAAATACATTCCACATGAAATGTCCATTGTAAATAAATATTCATTTCTCGCAAGTCATTAGATTTTACTGATGTAAAGTGGCCAAGTAACTGTGGATTCTCTTGCTTGAGTCACATTTGTCCTAAAAGTAACAACATCACAATTATTTGTTGTTAACAATTTATAGCACTAATATACATGTATCAAGAGGGCATTAATTTCTTTAATCTGCACAAGGCACAGAAACTCAAACATTTAACAAAATCATGTCACTGGCTTGCTTTTAATTTTTAATGTCAAGTGGCCACTCAAAATGGTACAAAGACCCAAAGATATGGCAAAATGCCACCACTCGTAAACTGTACCAAGCATTCAGATCTCACATGAAAAGCCTAGAAAACTAAAGCTCTCAATGTTAAACCTCAAAAACATTTATAAAGCCAAAATCATTTTTAAATCTGAAATTTCATGTGGCCACTCAAAATGGTACAGAGACTCAAAGATCTGGCAAAATGCCGCCACTCATAAACTGTACCAAGCATTAAGATCTCACATGAAAAGCCTAGAAAACTAAAGCTCTCAATTCTAAATTTCAAAAAAAGTTATAAAGCCAAAATCATTTGTAAATCCGATATTTCATGTGGCCACTCAAAATGGTACAGACTCTCAAAGATCTGGCAAAATGCCGCCACTCGTAAACTGTACCAAGCATTAAGATCTCACATGAAAAGCCTAGAAAACTAAATCTCTCAATTCTAAACTTCAAAAAAAATTATAAAGCCAAAATCATTTGTAAATCCGATATTTCATGTGGCCACTCAAAATGGTACAGAGACTCAAAGATCTGGCAAAATGCTGCCACTCGTAAACTGTACCAAGCATTAAAATCTCACATGAAAAGCCTAGAAAACTAAATCTCTCAATTCTAAACCTCAAAAAAATTTACAAAGCCAAAATCATTTTTAAATCTGATATTTCATGTGGCCACTCAAAATGGTACAGAGACTCAAAGATCTGGCAAAATGCCGCCACTCGTTAACTGTACCAAGCATTAAGATCTCACATGAAAAGCGTAGAAAACTAAAGCTCTCAATTCTAAACTTCAAAAAAAATTATAAAGCCAAAATCATTTGTAAATCCGATATTTCATGTGGCCACTCAAAATGGTACAGAGACTCAAAGATCTGGCAAAATGCCGCCACTCGTAAACTGTACCAAGCATTAAGATCTCACATGAAAAGCCTAGAAAACTAAAGCTCTCAATTCTAAACCTCAAAAAAATTTATAAAGCCAAAATCGTTTTTAAATTCGATATTTTATGTGGCCACTCAAAATGGTACAGAGACTCAAAGATCTGGCAAAATGCCGCCACTCGTAAACTGTACCAAGCATTAAGATCTCACATAAAAAAGCCTAGAAAACTAAAGCTCTCAATTCTAAACCTCAAAAAAAATTATAAAGCCAAAATCATTTTTAAATCTGATACTTCATGTGGCCACTCAAAATGGTACAGAGACTCAAAGATCTGGCAAAATGCCGCCACTCGTAAACTGTACCAAGCATTAAGATCTCACATGAAAAGCCTAGAAAACTAAATCTCTCAATCCTAAAACTCAAAAAAAATTATAAAGCCAAAATCATTTTTAAATCTGATATTTCATGTGGCCACTCAAAATGGTACAGAGACTCAAAGATCTGGCAAAATGCCGCCACTCGTAAACTGTACCAAGCATTAAGATCTCACATGAAAAGCCTAGAAAACTAAAGCTCTCAATTCTAAACCTCAAAAAAATTATAAAGCCAAAATGATTTTTAAATCTGATACTTCATGTGGCCACTCAAAATGGTACAGAATTGTCATTCTATGGACGACAAATTTAACTTTAATATAGTTAGCAAGTCTTATTGCACAGTTTATTCCTGAAAATATCCAACGAGTAAAGCTACCTTCTTGGCAAATACTTGCCGAATAGTAAAAAAAAGTCAAACGTACCTTTCAAATCTCAAATGTTGAAGTCTTGTAAATTTTAGAATTCACCATGCCTTCGAAGACTCTCGAAGACCAGCTTTGTATTACTGGTCAGCGATAATAAGATCGAGGTCAGTACGCTATGTATGACATTCAAGATCATTCAAGTAATACAATCATCTCGGACTAAATTAAGTAATTTGTAACGCCAGGACATTTCATTGTGTCATACATAAATCACTAACCCAGTACGAGGCAAAACATCGGGGGCCAGATTTATAAAAAAATCGCGCGCTTTTACGAAAGTCCTCTT
Organism: Cladopsammia gracilis; assembly: GCA_022457155.1. Taxonomy (NCBI): domain Eukaryota; kingdom Metazoa; phylum Cnidaria; class Anthozoa; order Scleractinia; family Dendrophylliidae; genus Cladopsammia; species Cladopsammia gracilis. Next base: position 90,463 of record JAJGOT010000268.1, on the reverse strand, counting down.
GCTTAACGGTCGCGTTCTGAGCACACAAGCTTTCGTCATCTACCTTTCGTCTACTAGCTTTTTACTGCGTTGCAATTTACTCTTTCACATTTAAGGAGGTTTTGTTTACTATGGAAGAACAAATCGATAGAATAAGAGAGGGCTTGTCGGATGATTGTGTTATTCTTCTGGAAGAGCTCATAAGGAGTAACCGTGATCTTGCCGCGGACAATGCAAAGCTCCGACAGGAGCACTATCAAGCGAATAAATCGCAAGCTGAAGTGCTACAGCGAATCGAACGGCGCTTGAACGAGCCAGAAAATCCTCCCCGAGGTCATCCTCGTGCAAGACTTCGACGTGCAACAAGGACTATTGCAGTTCCTGCCGCATGTAGAGTAAGTAGAAGAAGTGAACACTGTATAAATAAATTACACACGTGCATGGATATAATGTATTCTTTGCAGGAGAATATAGTGGTCCGTAGAATAATTATTTTACAGTGACTTCTTGTATTTTTAGTTTAAAAATGAGTTAACGGTTTTTGCGAGCAAAATTATGCCGCGGTGCATAAATTATTCAGACTCGCACAAGGGTAAAATAATTGAGTTGATTGCGACCTCTTCATTCTTCTGTGGATAAATTGAAGTGAATTGAAGTGAACACTGTATAAATAAATTACACACGTGCATGGATATAATGTATTCTTTGCAGGAGAATATAGTGGTCCGTAGAATAATTATTTTACAGTGACTTCTTGTATTTTTAGTTTAAAAATGAGTTAACGGTTTTTGCGAGCAAAATTATGCCGCGGTGCATAAATTATTCAGACTCGCACAAGGGTAAAATAATTGAGTTGATTGCGACCTCTTCATTCTTCTGTGGATAAATTGAAATAAAATAAAGTTTTCCAACGAAAAAAGCCCAAATATTTTGATGCGCGACGAAAAATTGGCTTTTTTATAGAATTATTTTTTAAACCGTTTATATTTTTGCGTGTGGATGAAAATTAGTGCTTGCATAATTTATTCATTAAGCTACCGCAACGGCGGTTTTATTGTAACTTAATTTATTTTAGTTCCTTCTGCGTAGCTATACTATTATAGCATAAACTGTGCTCATAATAATAATAATAATAATAATATAATAATAATAATAATAATAATAACCCTGAAAACTTCAACTGCAACATTTTTATCTATATGTGGAGGGGGGGGGGGGGGGGGGGGGGTTCCTGCCTGGTATTTTTTGTAGGGTAGTGAGATCCTGAAAGGATTTTTGCTGTTCAACATCCAAATAATAATGATGACTAACCAGAATGCTGTAGACATGAGTTTTTCAAAGCCTTCAATAGCAGCCATGAGTTCAGTAATTGAACGTTCCATTATGGTTCGACTGAGTTTGATTGCTGTCCGTTTGATAATCAAACGTTTCATTGTGTTCAATTGACAAAATGTTTTTTGTGAGTTTGAAAATGTTTGATTACCGAAGGGATCCCTGTATGTCTCCGAGGGTTAAAAGTTTCAATTAATATAACGGAACCTTGGTGGGGAGCGGGGTATTATTTTTTAATCACATTAAAAAATTACATTTACATGTAAACCATTAATATTTTTTCAGAAATCAGTGAGGACAATAAATGAATGTATAAGGTATTGACCAAAAAAGAGGACTTTGCTGGCTTCAACCTACAGCTGTAGATGAGGAGTGAGTATAACTAATGATAAGCAATCAATAAACAAGATTAAACTTGCATTTGAATGAGTAAAACTTCCAAAAGATCCAAAGGAACAGCTAATGAAACATCATCCTCCCAACAGTTTGTGTTCTCATGAAATGAGTCTGAGTGGGTGATCAGAAGAAGCCCTTTGCAGATTGCCTACATTGTATATAGAAGCTTTTTCGTGGTGGATAGTTACTTAATTATCTATTTTGCTATAACATCAAGGCTGTGGTCTAAGAGTTATCAAAGGGAGTAGCACAAAGGGAGTCCAACTATAAATCTAGGGTGCCTTATACACTATATATAGCAGTTATGCTATGTGCATAAACTCAATAATTTGCTTGTCATCCAAAGACAGAAGTTAGTTGGCACCCGGGCGCTGCTATCAGCCCTGAACATAAATTATCCACTCTTAACTTACTTGTGGAAAAATATGCACATTACTTAGCTTTAACATGAAGCTTTCTATTACTTCAGGAATTTGAATTGGAAATAAATGACCAGATGGGACATTTGCTGTCTGCTTATGAGAGTGCCCATCCAGAGAGATTAACTGTATTTCTGTGTTACATGTTTCTTATTTTAATTCATATACATGACTCAGTTCATCCTGTCCAAACATCTGATTTTAAATCAAGCTTTAGTGTCTAAGCAATCAACTATCAACTTTCAGAAATTGACCAGACGGACTGACTGCCCTTGAAATGGTTCCATGGGCAGATGTACATGAAAAAGGGAAAGTAGCTGAGGTGCTGGTGATAGATGCCATGAGCAGTGAAGATAGTGTATATGAGGATGATGATGCTGACAATCAAAAACTTACTGGATATAAAGTACGGAGACCTGGCTGGGAAAGTACGTGGTTGAGGAGAAAGAAGAAGAGGCTTGATAAATATTACTGGAAATCATTGACTAAGGGGGCACTAGAAAGAATCGTAGCTCCTGAATTGTCAGAACGACAGCCCCCTGATGGATTTCAAGAATGGGCTGTTCGTTAACCCACTGCCAAGTTTTCTAATGCTTTTAACATGAAGCTCTGGTATAAAAGGCTTAGCTCCTCCCCCATTTTGCGTCCTTCAGTCACAAAACGTGGTTAACTTGTGCATCCTTTAAATATAATTTGCTTCAAAAATCTAATTAAACCAAGATTTTACCTAAGTAAAAAAAGAAATAGAAGTTCATAAAGACTTCTCATATAACTTTCATAACATTTTTCCAGATTGTTTTAGCAATGGTCTTAGTAATGATGCATGTTTTTTGCCAGGTGTTAATTCTTCAGTGGTTGATTGATGACTGGAGGTGAGAATGGCGAGGTCAGGCTCCTTTTATACGTACCAGAACTTCGTGTTTAAAAATTCAACAAATCCTCCAATTTATGTTTGCAAAAGTGAATTAATGAATTCATTATTGCAATATTTATTTGATTTCATTACTTGTTTCAATAATCTGCTCTACAGTTAAAGAATGCAAAAATTAATTCAAACAACCATATTTGCAATTTGTTTTGTTCTCTCTTCTAAGTTCTGATACCATCTTTTTAAAATTTCCTTCAGAATGTTAAAACACAGAAAAGGATCTTTGGTATTCTGAGAAGGTTAAAAAGTAATTGGCAAAACAAAACGAAAAGAAAAATACAAAGACCCTTGGCTGATGTACATTTTATGTAAATATTGGGAAACCTACCTTAAAAATTCTCACATGACATGTGCATGTGAAACCGCTTTTGAATTTTGCATTCTTCATTTGAAGAGCGGATTATTGAATTGAGTATTAAATGAAATCAAATATTGCAATAATAAATTCATTCATTCACTCAGTCTATGCAGGAGCTCTTGACTTGTTTTGACTGTAAACGAATACAGTACTATTAGTAGTTTTGGCTAGTTTTACTGAAATCCAGAGAATGTCTTGTTTGTTGTCATTTATTATTATAGTACACCTGATCTGAATGATGATTTAATGAAATCTGGTTCATGTAAGCAATGTAAGAATAATATGATACTACAAACACCAAAATTAGTTGTGGTATTATTAGCTTTTTTTAGGATCAAAAACAAATGGCAACATATACCAGTAGATTGAAATAATTATCTTTCATAAAAAGCTTGAGGTTGGGTCTATCAACCTTGATATGCATTATGCTTACATTTTGTATCAGTGTATCAACACAAACCAGTAATGTCCCTTGGATGGGCAAAGAAGACAAGATCAACAACACAATGATAGGCCTTACGCATGATGATGATGTCACCAGCTCAAAATTCACCACCAAGCCTCATTTGTTAGAAATTCTTTGCAAACTTTTGCCAACTGCGTGTTGTTTTTGAGTGGGTATTATTTTTGGATTTGCTCCATTGAGAATACATTTATGAGATTTTTGCATGTTTACACTTTGAAAGGGAGGCTTAGGGGTGAAATCAGCTAGTCTGATGTCATCATGCATAAGCCCTATCACATGTATTAATGTACATAGATATTTGGGGCTTGAACTATTGGCTCTACATGTATTTGCTTGGTTCACTGTAAATAATCTGATTTCTGTTATTTGTTGAATTTAAAGTAAGAAAAGAGATAATAAATACACTGATTTTTACATCATCCTGGTTTAACAACACTTCTTGTCTCATGCAAAACAATCATGACCATAACTGATTGTCACTGTCCTTGGGGTAAAAAGTACAGAAACAAAATGTAAACCAGAATTCGAAAGGATACAACTTTCATCTTCTTTGTTTGCTCTGAAGCAGGCCTTAATTTAAAATTACAAATGTAATTATCAATAAAATGGCTCTAGATCAAATATTAAACCGAAAATAAAGGTGAATTAAAGATAACTTTTAATGTGACTACCAAAAGCACAATTAAATGAAAATTAAAGGTGACTAAAGAAAACCATCAAACATTAAAGTTAAATTAAAGGTGACCTAAAAGACATCTACCAAACATTTAGGTCAAATTAAAGGTGAATTAAAGGTGACTTTAAATTAATCTACATTTAGGTTAAATTAAAGGTCAATTAAAGGTGAATTAAAGGTGACTTTAAGACAATTTTGGGGACATCTCAAAAGTTTATGAAATGAACCTTTCGGTTGTCTTTAATCTTAAATTAAAGCTTACATGAAATGCTTCATAAGAAGACTTTAATATGTCCCTGAAAGTTCAATTAAAGGTTCATTTCAGGTCTTTTGTACAACACCTAAAGATTCATTAAATACCTCAAATGTTAATCTTTAAGTTGGCTTTAGAACAAATTAATTCCGTTATTTCGTCCTGTGTAAACCAGAGGACCGACCACTATATACATCGCTTCTTGTGGCGAAATTTGAATGTACATAATCGTCCTCAAGTATACGAAGTTTCAAGATTTGTGTTCGGCGGGTGCTACTGCCTATTTTGCGCCCAGTTCACCTGGCAAACACATGCTGAGAATAACAAGACAAAGTACCCTTTGGCCACAGAAGCAGTTCATCGCAACTGTTACATGGACGACTTGATGCCGTCGTTACCGAACATCGAGATCGCTAAAGAAACCCGCAGAGAACTAACAGGGCTAGGTGCCCAAGCTGGATTTCACATACGAAAATGGATGTCAAACCAAGCCGAAGTACTAAAAGACATCCCAGAAGCTGATCGCGCATCGGAGATCGACTTAGAACGGAACAAGCTTTCAACAACGAAGAAGTTGGGTGTCCTGTGGACTGTGTAAGATGACATGTTCTCGTTTAACTATGCTCTGACACCAGATCTGGATCTCACAAAACGCAACGTGCTAAAGAAAACCGCAACAATATACGACCCTCTCGGATTCCTGGCTCCTTATGTTGTAAGAGCGAAACTCCTTATTCAGCAAGCCTGGGTCGAAGCAGAAGACTGGGATACTCTACTTCCAGTTCACCATAAAGAACAGTGGAAATCATGGTTTCAAGAATCGAGCGATCTGCAACGAATTCGAATCCCACTGTGCCTGAAAGACAGACATTCCACGGCAGTTAACGTTTCGCTTCACACGTTTTCGGACGCTTCAGAGACAGCCTATGCTACAGCAGTGTACAGTTGACACGAGTATGGAGATGGAACAATCACTACAAGATTGATAGGATCGAAGACACGGCTTGCTCCCTTAAAAGCAGTCAGCATTCCACGACTCGAGCTCATGGGAGCAATGATCGGCTTGAGGTTAACCAAGCAGATTAGTTTAGCATTGGAGAATTCCAATCCAACAAGCTATGTTCCCACCAAGCATAACCCTGCTGCTCATGGCACTAGAGGACTTACCGTTTCGGAGCTAGCAGATACCGACATGTGGTGGAATGGTCCGAAGTTTCTGTTGTTCCCAGAAAGCGATTGGCCTGAACGGAAATCGTCTCAACCTACTGAAGCTTTGACGGAAGTGAAATCTGAACGATGTAGTCTATCGTCTTTTAAGTTATTATGAATTTCTAGTGTGTTGTATTATTATTGTTATTATCTTTGTTTAACATTATGTTCTGGCTGTTGTCATTGCCGTAATTTCTTCTATTAGGCGGGTCATAACAAATGACCAAGGGCTAACGGAATTATCTCTTCTTCACATTTCCAACACTTTTCTCAGTATCCTTGCAGTTCCCAACAAGGCAGTCTTTTGCACCACTCCAACATTAAATGTTATCCCTAACTTTTCAATCCACCTATCAAATTCTTTGGTGACACTTCCAAGGGCCCCTATTACTACAGGTACAACCTCCACTTTTTTAAGTTTCCACAATCTTCCAATCTCTCTCTTCAAATCCTGGTACTTTTCTACTTTTTCCCTTTCTTTTTCCTCTACCCTTACATCAGCTGGTACAGCAATATCGATGATTAACCCCTTTCGCTCTTTCTTGTCAATTACAATTATGTCTGGTCTGCTTGCCTCTATCACGTTGTCACACTGGACATTGATATCCCACAAAACTTTAACTTCTTCATTTTCTACTACTCCTTCTGGGACATGTTCATACCACTTTTCCGTATGTTCTAACCCATTCTTCTTACACAAATCCCAATGGACTTTCTTTGCTACATTGTCGTGTCGTCTCTTATATTCTTTCTGGGCCAATTTCTCACATCCGCATACGAAATGTTGCACGCTTTCACCTTTTCTCCCACATAATCTACACAAGGGGCTTTCACTGGTCTTATCGATATAATGCTTTACATAATTTGTCCTGATGGCCTGTTCCTGTGCAGCACATAACAACGCTTCTGTCTCAATCTTCAAATCACATTTGGACAACCATTGCCAAGTTTTATCCCTGTCAACATTCTCTGGCATTTCCCTAACAAACTGTCCATACATTTTCTTTTCAGTCCAGTTTTGTTTAAGTTCTTGTGCTATCTGTTTTTTGAATTCTCCACTCCTTAAACTATCTTCCGTATTGATTGTCTCAGCTGCAGCAACTCCCCTAATGAGGTTTTCCTCAGAATTGACAACATAAAAACCCAAACTATTTTCTTCTTCTCTAACGCAATGTTCCAACTCATCAAGCCTCTACCTCCCTCTTTCCTTTTAATGTACAATTTGTCCACATCGCTCTTTGGATGTAATGCTCCGTACATTACAATTGTTATTATTATTATTATTATTATTATTATTATTATTATTATTATTATTACGTTTTGTTATCGTAATTAGAATTTTAATGTATTGTAAATAGTTATTTTAATTGTTAATAAACATCTTGTTCTCATTATTATTATTATATACACATATATTTTTATTTTTTTAATGTGGTTAATGGCAAAATAAATAAAATGGAAAAATGGAAATGGAAAACCCTCAAAGAACAATTCGAAAGTTCAGATGAAGAAACCGCGATTCGAACCTTAGCAGAGAATTCGTCGACGTTTGCTATAATCGACAAACAGGATTGGCGTCTAGACCCGACAAGATTTTCCAAGTGGTACCGAGTTTCCTCTAATGGACGTTTAGAACTTGGACGGTCCCTAGTTCGAGTGCGAAGTTGCGTCTTAAAACGATTTATCAAGAACTCTGGAGGCCCTCCCGAACAACGCATCAAGGGAGAACTCAAGGCAAACGAATTACAAGACACGGAATTAGAAATAATCAGTGAAACACAGCAAGAAGAATACAACGAAGAAATTGCTGCATTAACCGCAGGAAGAGAATTGTACAAGAGAAGTCCTCTACTACGGAGAAGCATCCTGTGAGCCAGGTAATTGTGAAGTATTATCATGCACGGGAAAGCCACGAGATGGTTGTTAATTACACTCTAAACCACCTTCGTCAAAAGTATCACGTCATTCACAGTCGCCAAGAAGTTAAGCGATGCCTACGAAACTGTTATGAGTGTACATGTAAGAGGCGTTTCCGAATGCATTCCGTTACACAGCAGATGGCACCTCTTCCACATTTTCGCTTGGAGATGACTTACCGACCGTTTACGAATTGCGCTACAGACTTCGGTAGACCGTACTTGACTATCCACGCGCGTGGGCGAGTTCGAACCAAGAGATATTTGTGCCTTTTCCTCTGCTTACAAACTCACTGCTGTCATCTAGAAATGGCTAAGTCTCTCGACACAGCAGGTTTCTTAAACGCTTTCACAGAATGGTAGCGAGACGAGGCTGGCCTAAGATGATGTTGAGCGACAATGAGACCAATTTCATCGCTGGAGACAGAGAAATTAGAGAACTAGTTGCTCAGATAGACAAAGACAAGATTCAACGTTCCTCGGCAAATAAAGTCGTAGATTGGCACTGGAACCACCAGCAGCGCCTCATTTCGGAGGAGTTTTCGAGTCCATGATAAAAGCTGTCAAACGAGCGATCTCAGCGATATTGAAAGACGCAGATGTCACCGACGAGGAATTACAGACCTGTTTCATTGGCGTGGAGAGTCTACTAAATTCAAGGCCACTGACAACTGTTAGTCATGATCCAAATGATGAACCTGTCCTAACGCCTAATCATTTTCTAATCGGCAAGATGGGAGGGGACATTGCACCGGACAGCGTCGATGACTTCGAGTTCAGTCCGTGAAATCGATGGAGACGTATCCAAGAGCTCATTCGCCGGGTGTGGCAGCGTTGGTTGAGAGAATATCTCCCTCATATTAGCTCTCGACGCAAGTGGTTCTCGCAACAGAAGAACCTCAAGGAAGACGACACAGTGATTTTGATCGACCCAAATGCGACACGAAGAGACTGGAAGGTTGGAAGAATCGTACGTACCTACGCTGGGGACGATGGACTTGTACGAGTGGTAGATGTGAAAGTTGGAAATCGAGTCTTAAAGAGACCGATAACCAAGCTTTCGCCATTACAAATGAATGGCTAACACAAAACTGTCGCAGCAAGAACTGAACGGAATGAACTTTTTATAGAAATAAGTTTTCGTTATTGATTTACTTATCAAATCACAACAAAATAGACAATGTTTGTAATTTGGGAGGGGGAAATGTTAGAGAGAATTCGTGAAATATACATGACTTTCGGTCACAGAGATCTATTTTCGTTTTGACCTTAACATGTAATATAATAAGTTGATTGTGTAATTAATAAATCAGTATTCGTATTGTTGTTGAATCGTTGTGGTGTGTCTGTCTTCGGACAATCGGCGCTATTTCTTCGAATTTAGACTTATCGGATTTACGGACAGTCATCGGAACAAAACAGACAGATAGTTTATCGATCTTAAATGTCTTTTTCTTTTTTTTTCAGTCAAACCAGAGAATATCACGTTCACAGTGAATGACTCAAACATATGTGTGGGTGAAGTTATCAGATTAAACTGCTTTGCTCATGGTAATCCTGCGGTACATACTTATCAGCTGTTTGAAAATGATACCCTTATAAGTAACAGCACCAGTACAATAGTATTGTTTTTAAAAAAATATAAAAAATTGGTAGTTATCTAGCAACCTTTGTGGCATTTTTAGGTGTTATAGAATGGGATCCCCTTAAAGAGGGGTTCCCAACATGAACATTGATTTGCATCAATGGAATATAAGGAGGTTGATAAAAGGTGTATGGGCGGGAGTTGTTGTAAGTAGTGCAAATAAAAACAAATATTAGTCCGTTAAATTAATTGTTAATTGAGAGAGCGACTTCTGCAACGCAGCACACTACAACCTCAATGTGATAAAAGAATAAAATTTAAAATAAAAATTAGTAAAATATTTATTGCGAAAAGTGTTATAAACAGTCAGTGTTTTAGTATTTATGGGGGCTCATTTTATAGGGGTTAGTATTTATAGAGAGGGGAAAAACCCATTTGCTAGGGGTTAGCACCCATGGTGGGGGGGGGGGGGGGTGGAAACGTAATTGCTAGGGGTTAGTATTTAAGAGGGGGGGAAACACGTGCTAGGGGTTAGTATTTATAGAGGGGAAAAAAACATTTGCTAGGGGTTAGCACCCATGGAGGGGGGGGGGAACTCACTTGCTAGGGGTTAGTATTAAGAGAGGGGAATAAAAACCCATTCGCTAGGGGTTAGCATCCATAGGGGAAACTTAATTGCTAGGGATTAGTGTTTATGGGGGGGGACTCACTTGCTAGGGGTTAGCATTTATAGAGGGGGGAAAAACCCATTTGCTAGGGGTTAGCACCTATGGGGGGGAACTTAATTGCTAGGGGTTAGTATTTATGGGGGGGGGGGACACTTGTTTTTTTAAAAAAATATATATAAAAAATTGGTAGTTATCTAGCAACCTTTGTGGCATTTTTAGGTGTTATAGAATGGGATACCCTTAAAGAGGGGTTCCCAACATGAACATTGATTTGTATCAATGGAATATAAGGAGGTTGATAAAAGGTGTATGGGCGGGAGTTGTTGTGAGTAGTGCAAATAAAAAAAAATATTAGTCCGTGAAATTAATTGTTAATTGAGGGAGCGACTTCTGCAACGCAGCACACTACAACCTCAATGTGATAAAAGAATAAAATTTAAAATAAAAATTAGTAAAATATTTATTGCAAAAAGTGTTATAAACAGTCAGTGTTTAAGTATTTAAGGGGGCTCATTTTATAGGGGTTAGTATTTATAGAGAGGGGAAAAACCCATTTGTTAGGGGTTAGCACCCATGGGGGGGGGGGAGGGTGGAAACGTAATTGCTAAGGGTTAGTATTTAAGGGGGGGGGGAAACACCTGCTAGGGTTAGTATTTATAGAGGGGAAAAAAACCATTTGCTAGGGGTTAGCACCCATGGAGGGGGAGGGGGGGAAACTCACTTGCTAGGGGTTAGTATTAAGAGAGGGAAAAAAAAAACACATTCGCTAGGGGTTACCATCCATAGGGGGGGGGGGGAACTTAATTGCTAGGGGTTAGTGTTTATGGGGGAACTCACTTGCTAGGGGTTAGCATTTATAGAGGGGGAAAAACCTTTTTGCTAGGGGTCAGTCAAACCAGAGAATATCAATTTCACAGTGAATGACTCAAACATATGCGTGGGTGAAGTTATCAGATTAAACTGCTCTGCTCATGGTAATCCTGCGGTACATACTTATCAGCTGTTTGAAAATGATACCCTTATAAGTAACAGCACCAGTACAATAGCATGGAGCAAATTAGCATCAACTGGAGGAGTGTTTGTTTACAGATGTGAAGCTAACAACGCAGTGGGAACAGCAAGCAGTACAACAAATGTCACTGTAAATGGTTAGAATAATATTTTTGCTTTTAGTTGCCATTGCATTTAAACACAGGAATATTAGATTAGATGAAGTTGGTAAAAAGGGAGTGCGTGATTCCATTCAAATTGTCTTTTCCTCTCTTGGTCTACAATTTTAATTTTTTACTATTAGCATAACCGACGGGTCAAGGATTGTCCTCCGTGTCTTCTTCTTCTTCTTCTTCTTCTTCTTCTTGTTCTGTTGCATAAATTGTGTTCACCATCTATTATTTTGGAATGTTTAATTCCAGCTGGTTTTGCGTTTCATGCACTTTGCTTTTGTACGGGGAGTGGGATAAAGACGCCATGATCTCAAGCTGTGTACAGCTTCTCTTTGGTACACCCATACACACTTTATTTGATCAGCAGGTTGATACAAGGCAGCGTTTAGCTGATCTCGTTCGCTAGTAATGTATGCGAAGCGGTGTGATGGCTGAACTTCCTTGACTGAAATCCACAACATATTATTCCCAACTTATATATTTTATTGCTTTCTACGATTGCAGTGCATTCTTTTGTCCAGGCGTTCAAAAAAAAGTAGTAGAATAGCTAGATTTCTTTCCATTTTCATTTATCTTGATGTAAAGTAACACAAATTTTATTTTTCTTCTTCTGTTAACGTTGTTCTTGTTTCGCCATCATAGTGCCGTCATCCATCCAACCAATATCACACAAAAATTTAACTGAAGGTGAGAACTTGACTTTGAGCTGTCAAGCATTTGGGACTCCTCCACCGACAGTGTATTGGATCAAGGTCAGCAGTGGTCAGCGCACCAATGGAAACGTCTTAGGATTCACAAATATTAACAGGAATGAAACTGGAGACTACAGATGTGAAGCCAGCAACGAGTGTGGCAATTCATCAGAGAATGTGACCATTCAAGTTCAGTGTAAGTTGAAGATAATAAAAAAAGGAGACAGACAGTCTAATTTATCGATCTTAAATATCTTTTTCTTTTGTTTCAGTCAAACTAAAGAATATCAATTTAACAGTGAATGGCTCAAACATATGTGTGGGTGATGTTATCACATTAAACTGCTCTGCTCATGGTAAACCTGCGTTACATACTTATCAGCTGTTTGAAAATGATACCCTTATAAGTAACAGCAGCAGTCCAATAGCATGGAGCAAATTATCATCAACTGGAGGAATGTTTGTTTACAAATGTGAAGCTAACAACGCTGTGGGAACTGCAAGCAGTATAACAACTGTCACTGTAAATGGTTAGAAAAATATTATTGCTTTTACTTGGCATTGCATTTAAACATAGGAATATTAGTTTCGATGAAGTCCGTTAGGGGAGGGCGTGATTCCATTCAAGTTGTCTTTTCTCTCTTGGTCTACAATTTTAACTTTTTACTGTTGGCATAGCCGACGAGTCAAGGATTATCCTCCGTGTCTTCTTCTTCTTCTTCTTCTTCTTCTTCTTCTTCTTCTTCTTTTTCTTCTTTTTCTCTTCTTCTTTTTATTCTTCTTCTTTGTTTTATACTATTTTTTGGGTGGGCGGGGGGAAGACAAGTTTATACATGCATATATTAGTCTACTTACGACAATTGTCCGATTGGTCGATAAGGGGTCATGCGACATGGCTCTTGATTTCAATACCGCGGGAAAATATTTCCGTGTTTTCACTGGAGAGGAAGAATGAAACCCCTTGGAAGATATAATTTTTATACAGTATAAAGTAGGTTTTGAAGTTAACATAAGGCTTCTATGGATGGAAAAGATTGTTGCATAAATTGTGTTCGCCATCTATTGTTGTGGGATTTTAATTCCAGCTGGTTTTGCGTTTCATGCACTTTGCTTTTGTACGGTGAGTGGGATAAAGACGCCATGAGGTCAAAATGTGTACAGCTTCTCCTTGCTACACACATACATACTTTATTTGATCATCAGATTGATACAAGGCAGCGTTTAGCTGTCACGAACTGCTAGTAATGTATGCAAAGCGGTGTGATGGCTGAACATGCTTGACTGAAATCCACAACTCATGAGTCTCAACTTATATAGTTTGTTGCTTTCTGTGATTGCAGTGCATTCTTTTATCCAGGCGTTGAATAAAAAGTAGTAGAATATAGCTAGATTGCTTCCCATTTTCATTTATCTTGAGGTAAAGTACAACAACTTTAATTTTTCTTCATCTGTTGTTCTTGTTTCTCCATCATAGTGCCGTCATCGATCGAACCAATATCAGACAAAAATTTAACTGAAGGTGAGAACTTGACTTTGAGCTGTCAAACATCTGGGATTCCTCCACCGACTGTGTATTGGATCAAGATCAGCAGTGGTCAGCGTAGCAATGGAAACGTGTTAGAATTCACAAATATTAACAGGAATGAAGCTGGAGACTACAGATGTGAAGCCAGCAACGAGTGTGGTAATTCATCAGAGGCTGTGACCATTCGCGTTCAGTGTAACTAGAAGATAATAACAAAAGGGACAGAGACAGTCTAGTTTATCTATATTAAATGTCGTTTTCTTTTGTTTCAGTCAAACCAGAGAATATCAATTTCACAGTGAATGACTCAAACGTATGTGTGGGTGATGTCATCAGATTAAACTGCTCTGCTCATAGTAAACCTGCGGTACATACTTACCAGCTGTTTGAAAATGATACCCTTATAAGTAACAGCAGCAGTCCAATAGCATGGAGCAAATTAGCATCAACTGGAGAAGTGTTTGTTTACAAATGTGAAGCTAACAACGCTGTGGGAACTGCAAGCAGTATAACAACTGTCACTGTAAATGGTAAGAAAAATATTATTGCTTTTAGTTGGCATTGCATTTAAACATAGGAATATTAGTTTCGATGAAGTCCGTTAGGGGAGGGCGTGATTCCATTCAAGTTGTCTTTTCTCTCTTGGTCTACAATTTTAATTTTTAACTGTTGGCATAGCCGACGAGTCAAGGATTATCCTCCGTGTCTTCTTCTTCTTCCTCTACTTCTTCTTCTCTGATTGCAGTGCATTCTTTTATCGAGGTATTGAATAAAAAGTGGTAGAATGAGTAGCTAGATTGCTTCCCATTTTCATTTATCGTGAGGTAAAGTACAAAAATTTTAATTTTTCTTCTTCCCTTGTTCTTGTTTCTCCATCATAGTGCCGTCATCGATCGAACCAATATCAGACAAAAATTTAACTGAAGGTGAGAACTTGACTTTGAGCTGTCAAACATCTGGGATTCCTCCACCGACTGTGTATTGGATCAAGATCAGCAGTGGTCAGCGTAGCAATGGAAACGTGTTAGAATTCACAAATATTAACAGGAATGAAGCTTGAGACTACAGATGTGAAGCAAGCAACGAGTGTGGCAATTCATCAGAGGCTGTGACCATTCGCGTTAGGTGTAAGTAGAAGATAATAAAAAAAGGGACAGAGGCAGTCTAGTTAATCTATATATTAAATGTCTTTTTCTTTTGTTTCAGTCAAACCAGAGAATATCATCTTCACAGTGAATGACTCAAACATATGTGTGGGTGATGTTATCAGATTAAACTGCTCTGCTCATAGTAAACCTGCGGTACATACTTATCAGCTGTTTGAAAATGATACCCTTATAAGTAACAGCAGCAGTCCAATAGCATGGAGCAAATTAGCATCAACTGGAGGAGTCTTTGTTTACAAATGTGAAGCTAACAACGCTGTGGGAACTGCAACCAGTATAACAACTGTCACTGTAAATGGTTAGAAAAGTATTATTGCTTTTAGTTGGCATTGCATTTAAACACAGGAATATTAGTTTCGATGAAGTCCGTTAGGGGAGGGCATGATTCCATTCAAGTTGTCTTTTCTCTCTTGGTCTACAATTTTAATTTTTTACTGTTGGCATAGCCGACGAGTCAAGGATTATCCTCCGTGTCTTCTTCTTCTTCTTCTTCTTCTTCTTCTTCTTCTTCTTCTTCTTCTTCTTCTTCTTTTTCTTCTTCTTCTTCTTCTGTGATTGCAGTGCATTCCTTTATCGAGGTATTGAATAAAAAGTGGTAGAATATAGCTAGATTGCTTCCCATTTTCATTTATCTTTAGGTAAAGTACAACAACTTTAATTTTTCTTCTTCTGTTGTTCTTGTTTCTCCATCATAGTGCCGTCATCCATCCAACCAATATCAGACAAAAATTTAACTGAAGGTGAGAACTTGACTTTGAGCTGTCAAGCATTTGGGACTCCTCCACCGTTTGTGTATTGCATCAAGGTCAGCAGTGGTCAGCGCACCAATGGAAACTTGTTAGGATTCACAAATATTAACAGGAATGAAACTGGAGACTACAGATGTGAAGCAAGCAACGAGTGTGGCAATTCATCAGAGAATGTGACCATTCAAGTTCAGTGTAAGTTGAAGATAATAAAAAAAGGAGACAGAGACAGTCTAGTTTATCGATCTTAAATGTCTTTTTCTTTTGTTTCAGTCAAACTAAAGAATATCAATTTAACAGTGAATGGCTCAAACATATGTGTGGGTGATGTTATCACATTAAACTGCTCTGCTCATGGTAAACCTGCGGTACATACTTATCAGCTGTTTGAAAATGATACCCTTATAAGTAACAGCAGCAGTCCAATAGCATGGAGCAAATTATCATCAACTGGAGGAGTCTTTGTTTACAAATGTGAAGCTAACAACGCTGTGGGAACTGCAACCAGTATAACAACTGTCACTGTAAATGGTTAGAAAAATATTATTGCTTTTACTTGGCATTGCATTTAAACATAGGAATATTAGTTTCGATGAAGTCCGTTAGGGGAGAGCGTGATTCCATTCAAGTTGTCTTTTCTCTCTTGGTCTACAATTTTAACTTTTTACTGTTGGCATAGCCGACGAGTCAAGGATTATCCTCCGTGTCTTCTTCTTCTTCTTCTTCTTCTTCTTCTTCTTCTTCTTCTTCTTTTTCTTCTTTTTCTCTTCTTCTTTTTATTCTTCTTCTTTGTTTTATACTATTTTTTGGGTGGGCGGGGGGAAGACAAGTTTATACATGCATATATTAGTCTACTTACGACAATTGTCCGATTGGTCGATAAGGGGTCATGCGACATGGCTCTTGATTTCAATACCGCGGGAAAATATTTCCGTGTTTTCACTGGAGAGGAAGAATGAAACCCCTTGGAAGATGTAATTTTTATACAGTATAAAGTAGGTTTTGAAGTTAACATAAGGCTTCTATGGATGGAAAAGACTGTTGCATAAATTGTGTTCGCCATCTATTGTTGTGGGATTTTAATTCCAGCTGGTTTTGCGTTTCATGCACTTTGCTTTTGTACGGTGAGTGGGATAAAGACGCCATGAGGTCACGCTGTGTACAGCTTCTCCTTACTACACACATACATACATTATTTGATCATCAGATTGATACAAGGCAGCGTTTAGCTGTCACGACCTGCTAGTAATGTATACAAAGCGGTGTGATGGCCGAACTTGCTTGACTGAAATCCACAACTCATGAGTCTCAACTTATATAGTTTGTTGCTTTCTGTGATTGCAGTGCATTCTTTTATCCAGGCGTTGAATAAAAAGTAGTAGAATATAGCTAGATTGCTTCCCATTTTCATTTATCTTGAGGTAAAGTACAACAACTTTAATTTTTCTTCATCTGTTGTTCTTGTTTCTCCATCATAGTGCCGTCATCGATCCAACCAATATCAGACAAAAATTTAACTGAAGGTGAGAACTTGACTTTGAGCTGTCAAACATCTGGGATTCCTCCACCGAATGTGTATTGGATCAAAATCAGCAGTGGTCAGCGTACCAATGGAAACGTGTTAGAATTCACAAATATTAACAGGAATGAAGCTGGAGACTACAGATGTGAAGCAAGCAACGAGTGTGGCAATTCATCAGAGACTGTGACCATTCGCGTTCAGTGTAAGTAGAAGATAATAAAAAAAGGGACAGAGGCAGTCTAGTTTATCTATATATTAAATGTCTTTTTCTTTTGTTTCAGTCAAACCAGAGAATATCAATTTCACAGTGAATGACTCAAACGTATGTGTGGGTGATGTCATCAGATTAAACTGCTCTGCTCATAGTAAACCTGCGGTACATACTTACCAGCTGTTTGAAAATGATACCCTTATAAGTAACAGCAGCAGTCCAATAGCATGGAGCAAATTAGCATCAACTGGAGAAGTGTTTGTTTACAAATGTGAAGCTAACAACGCTGTGGGAACTGCAAGCAGTATAACAACTGTCACTGTAAATGGTTAGAAAAGTATTATTGCTTTTAGTTGGCATTGCATTTAAACATAGGATTATTAGTTTCGATGAAGTCCGTTAGGGGAGTGCGTGATTCCATTCAAGTTGTATTTTCTCCTCTTGTTCTACAATTTTATTTTTTTACTGTTGGCATAGCCGACGAGACAAGGATTGTCCTCCGTGTCTTCTTCTTCTTCTTCTTCTTCTTCTTCTTCATCTTCTTTTTCTTTTTCTTCTTCTTCTTTCTTTTATACTATTTTTTGGGTGGGCGGGGTTAAGACAAGTTTTTACATGCATATATTAGTCCACTCACGACAATTGTCCGGTTCGTTGATAAGGGGTCATGCGATATGGCTCTTGATTTCAATACCGCGGGAATATATTTTCATGTTTTAATTGGAGAAGAAGAATGAAACCCCTTGGAAGATATAATTTTTATACAGCATAAAGTAGGTTTTGAAGGTAATGTAAGGCTTTTATGGATGGAGGAGACTGTTGCATAAATTGTGTTCGCCATCTATTGTTTTGGGATTTTAATTCCAGCTGGTTTTACGTTTCATGCACTTTGCTTCTGTACGGGGAGTGGGATAAAGACGCCATGATGTCAAGCTGTGTACAGCTTCTCTTTGGTGCACTTTATTTGATCAGCAGGTTGATACAAGGCAGCTTTTAGGTGATGTCGACCTGCGTATGCGTAGCGGTGTGATGGCTGAACTTGCTTGACTGAAATCCTCAACTTATTAGTCCCTACTTATATATTTTGTTGCTTTCTGTGAATGCAGTGCATTCTTTTATCCAGGCGTTGAATAAAAAGTGGTAGAATAGCTAGATTGCTCCCCATTTTCATTTATCTTGAGGTAAAGTACAACAACTTTAATTTTTCTTCTTCTGTTGTTCTTGTTTCTCCATCATAGTGCCGTCATCGATCCAACCAATATCAGACAAAAATTTAACTGAAGGTGAGAACTTGACTTTGAGCTGTCAAACATCTGGGATTCCTCCACCGACTGTGTATTGGATCAAGGTCAGCAGTGGTCAGCGTACCAACGGAAACGTGTTAGAATTCACAAATATTAACAGGAATGAAGCTGGAGACTACAGATGTGAAGCTTGCAACGAGTGTGGCAATTCATCAGAGGCTGTGACCATTCAAGTGCAGTGTGAGTTGAATATAATAAAAAAAGGGACAGAGATAGTCTAGTTTATCGATCTTAAATGTCTTTTTCTTTTGTTTCAGTCAAACTACAGAATATCAATTTCCTTAAGAGGACCATGTACAAAATTGTGTGGTTGACTTTGTTTTGTTGTATACATTGTACAATGGCTAAATGTTTAAGGGAGTAAAGGTAAACTCTTTCTTTGGAAACATACTTCCATATTCAGCTCTAGATTTCGAAGCCAATGTTGCAAAGTGCTACTTTTAAGGGAATATGTTTTCTCTTTTCTCTTTCAACATTTTCTAAGATCGGTAGATCTGTTACAATATACGTTTGGATGGCTGTTACTTTTGGGAGGGTCCTTGTTTTCAAGAATGGTTAGCACAGTCTCAAAACGAATCATCTATTTATTATTATTATTATTATTATTATTATTATTACTGTTATTATTATTATTACTCGCGAAGCGAGGTTAATAAATTTGGCGGCCGAAGGCCGCTCGGGTGCTCGGGTCTCGGGAGCTGAGCCGCGCCAAATCGAGCGAAATATATATATATATATACTGAAGATGTCGTGCAGTTGCCTGGCAACAACAATCGCGACCGCGCGCTCATGTTCATGTGCGCGCGCTCATGTTCATGGAGAATGTCTCAACTTTAAATTTCGGCCGGCCATTGCCGGCATGCAACCAACCTCTCCAGTCAAATCAGAAATTGCATCTCTCCCACATCGCTAAAATCCGCCAAATCGATATAAATTCCTTTTCCTACAATCTTTTCTTTCAAGCGAATTACAAAGAAAAGCAGTTGTCACTGAAATCATGCTATCCGCGTGGTTACCTCTTTAGCTCTTTTCGTGATTGGTCACGCCTTGTAACCCTCTGCAATTTGTTAGCAAGGAGATTAAGTGAAAACAAGCCGAAACATGAAATATGAACTGAATTGAAAACGATTTTACATTTGCCAAGTTATTATGAGTTGAATTGGTGACTTGGGACGGCAGCGAAAATGTCAATGTCCTTTACCAGCATAATTATAGTTCTCCGGTTACAAGAATTGGTTTATATTAATGTCATCCGCTAAATCGACTTTAGAGTAAGGTTGAACTTTAATTTCTGCTTATTATTGAAGAAACTGGGACAATCACTAGCTATTTTAGTGTCTCGTTAAACGCCTACAGACTGCAGACATCAAAGAAAACCGCAAAAAGATAATGGCCCAGTTTGTGAACAGAAAAAATGTCTTGTCAGTGGACTAACACTGTTTGAATAAACAATAATATACTTTTGAACAAAACCCTCAGTCTAACTCTGTTCTCTGTAAGTAACAATAGAAAGGCTTCCAATTTTACATGTTTCCCACATAGAAGTTTGGTTGCATTAAAACTCAGAATAGTTTTCACTAAAAGGTAACCAATTAGTAAACTAGAGAGAAATAAATGCATTACCTGGCTATTGGCTAAGTGATGGTAGATTTTCACGTTTTAACCAATGAGGTGGACGGTTTCAACAATATCACAACTAACACCTTTCTGCATTCCTTGCCGTTAGGTTGCCTAGTTCTTACTAGGAGCATTACTTAATTTTTACTCGTGGCATATATATCAGCGTTGATCAACCGGCACGTCTATTGAATGTCGCAACTAAACGAAATAATTTCATCTCAAGCAATATAAAGTTATCTAAGTAGTATAAAGAAAGTTCATTCAAGCTCACCAGCTGATCACGTTAAGGCATTGAAAAAGTCGCTCAGTCAAACAAATATATAATAGTCGAATATTGCATTGTTAAACGGCAACTGTCGCTCAATCAACTAAAATAAGGAAGTATAGCAACAGCTATTGATTTATTTGGGGCCGTAGACATATTCACCAGTTCCCCGCTTAACGTCCACTGGACGTTTAGGGCGGGAGGGGGGGTTAGGGAGAGTCGAGATTTGAACGTTAGTGCGGGGCATTTGGAGCAAGTACGAAATTGTTAGTTTTTAATCCTAGAAGTGCCACACTTGTCAACGTTCTCATGTTCGCTTTAATCACAAAGAAACATGTCACCAATAATGTTTGTTGTTTCACACATCGGTAGTCTGGCAAACTGTATTCACCCGACTATTAAAAAACGTCGCTCCAGGCGACGTCGGGACGGTGAAAATTGTAAGTGGATGTTAAGGAGGAGGGGGGAGGGGTCTGACCTTAACGTCCAGTGGACGTTAAGCGGGGAACTTGTGGATATGTCGACGGCCCGTTTAATAGACACAACACGGCACGACATTTAACTGAATGGGCCTTAGCACATAAGTACACTGAAATAGATCACTAATTCAACTACCAACCAAAATTGCATAACAGCAACTAAAGGTAGGCTGTTTCAAGGCTCATTTGTGTTTTTACGAATGCCTAAGTAATGCGGCGTGCCACAGAACGTGTGCTGGAAGGTCGTTTTCTTGGAAACAATACAAAATTCTTCAGCCGTGAAGGCAAACAAATCAGATGCCGACGACGGCCTTTTCCCGGTTGAAGGCTGATAGATTCATGTGTGGTGTTCAAGTTATTTCGCTCAACATGCGGGAAAAGCCAAGTTCGTATTTTATGTCAGATATTTATCAATGATTTTACAGAGCGATACATCCTTAAAAGCTTTAGGAAGCAACCTTGATATTCCACTGACTGCATGACATTAATATTCACCTACCTGCTATTTACGACTGGTTATGTTGTAACATATTAATTAACCTTAATTATCTTTCAGCTTCGACAAAAAGTAAATTGCAATTTGCACCCCCCCCCCCCCCCCCCCCGGCCGTTAACAGTAGAAGGGCAAGTATTAGAGCAGTCTTATAAGTATCTTGGTGTGCATAATGATTGTCATCATAGGGACGGACCATAATTTTTTGGACTGGGGGTTAGAAAAATTTTGAAATAAATTGTTTGCAGAGGCTATAAACACGAAATAAATTGTACGCAAGCAAAAAAATAAAGAAAAAGATTGTTTGCTGAAAGTATGGCCTATTAAACTACTGAAACTATATAACCACAGTAACAAGAAGACATATTTCTTGGAAATCCTGACATGGGAAGGAGATCTGACCAACGGCTCCCTACCCCACCCCTCTGGAATTTTCAGATTTAAAATACAATCCTTATTCTTGTAAATGACTATGAACAAGAACCAATAATCACTGAGCCCCAACTAGTTGACAGTTTACAATTAATAACTAAAAGGCATTTCAACAACCCTACATGGGATTACTGTAAACAACAAACAAGTAACTTTTGTTAAGCTATGAAATTTCATACTGTCCAACAGACAAATCTGTCTTCATTTTTTTTACAGGGAATTCCTGTGAACAACAAACTCTATATATATCTGGATGTGATTAAATATTAAACATAAAAGAAACGGTTTTGTATGCTACTTCAAAAAAGGTTTTTGGTGAGCGCTAAAGCTTACGCGCTCAGACTGCAAAGTCGTATGACTAGAAACCAAATGTAAAAATCGTTCGATGCAAGTAGTTATGTTGTAGTTTGGCAGTGGTTTAATTGTCTTCAAAGACGCGTAGGTTTCGTTGTTTTCGCGCGTAGGCTTAGTGACTGACAACGTATATTGAAATATCTGTATACCAGTTAGGTACTTGCATTAGCAAGTACTATATTGTAGATTGGTGCCAGTTTTTCTGAGCTAAAATTGATTTTTAGATCCTCGATTCATATAACGAAATAGAAAATAGAAGCAAATATATTTTCTCAATTAATACTGGAAATTTTGTTGGAAATTTTGATAAAAAAATGTTTGCAGCAGGTGCCGCATATAAAAAAAATGTTTGCATGTGAAAATGAATATATCGGTGAACCTTTTTGGCGATTTGTTTATTGTGATGGAATTTATCGACCTGCTTTTCTAAATGGCTATTCTCCTGAATAACATCAAATTACTTTACGATTTCTCCTTCAGTGAGCTCAAGCCCTTCTCCATCAACCAGCGCAAGTGTTTCTCCTTCAACAAGTTTGTCTACTAGTGTCTCCCCATCAATAAGCGCAAGTGTTTCTCGTTCAACAAGTGCGCCTGGAAGTGTCTCCCTATCAACCAGCGCAAGTGTTTCTTATTCAACAAGTTTGTCTACAAGTGTCTCCCTTTCAACCAGCGCAAGTGTTTCTTATTCAAAACGTTTGTCTACAAATGTCTCCCTATCAACCAGCGCAAGTGTTTCTTATTCAACAAGTATCTCTGCAAGTGTCTCCCCATCAATCAGCCCAAGTGCTTTTTATTCAACAAGTTTGTCTACAAGTGTCTCCCCATCAACCAGTGCAAGTGTTTCTTATTCAACAAGTTTGTCTAGAAGTATCTCCCCATCAACCAGCGTAAGTGTTTCTTATTCAACAAGTGTTTCTACAAGTATCTCCCCATCAACCAGCGCAAGTGTTTCTTATTCAACAAGTTTGTCTAGAAGTGTCTCCCCATCAACCAGCGTAAGTGTTGCTTATTCAACAAGTGTGTCTACAAGTGTCTCCCCGTCAATCAGCCCAAGTGTTTCTTATTCAACAAGTTTGTCTACAAGTGTCTCCAGATCGGCAACCAGCGCAAGTGTTTCTTATTCAACAAGTTTCTCTGTTAGTGTCTCCCAATCAACCAGCCCAAGTGTTTCTTATTCAACAAGTGTGTCTACAAGTGTCTCCCTACCAACCAGCGCAAGTGTTTCTCCTTCAACAGGTTTGTCTACTAGCGTCTCCCCATCAACCAGCGAAAGTGTTTCTTCTTCAACAAGTTTGTCTATTAGTGTCTCCCCATCAACCAGCCCAAGTGTTTCTTATTCAACAAGTTTGTCTACAAGTGTCTCCCAATCAACCAGTCCAAGTGTTTCTTATTCAACAAGTGTGTCTACAAGTGTCTCCCTACCAACCAGCGCAAGTGTTTCTCCTTCAACAGGTTTGTCTACTAGCGTCTCCCCATCAACCAGCGAAAGTGTTTCTTCTTCAACAAGTTTGTCTATTAGTGTCTCCCCATCAACCAGCCCAAGTGTTTCTTATTCAACAAGTTTGTCTACAAGTGTCTCCCCATCAATCAGCCCAAGTGTTTCTTATTCAACAAGTTTGTCTGTTAGTGTCTCCCAATCAACTAGCCCAAGTGTTTCTTATTCAACAAGTTTGTCTACAAGTGTCTCCCAATCAACCAGCCCAAGCGTTTCTTATTCAACAAATGTGTCTACAAGTGTCTCCCTATCATCCAGCGAAAGTGTTTCTTCTTCAACAAGTTTGTCTATTAGTGTCTCCCCATCAATCAGTGGAAGTGTTTCTTATTCAACAAGTTTGTCTAGAAGTGTCTCCCCATCATCCAGCACGAGTGTTTCTTATTCAACAAGTGTGTCTACAAGTGTCTCCTCATCAATCAGCCCAAGTGTTTCTTATTCAACAAGTTTGTCTACAAGTGTCTCCCGATCGACAACCAGCACAAGTGTTTCTTATTCAACAAGTTTGTCTGTTACTGTCTCCCAATCAACTAGCTCAAGTGTTTCTTATTCAACAAGTTTGTCTACAAGTGTCTCCCAATCAACCAGCCCAAGTGTTTCTTATTCAACAAGTGTGTCTACAAGTGTCTCCCTATCAACCAGCGCAAGTGTTTCTCCTTCAACAGGTTTGTCTACTAGCGTATCCCCATCAACCAGCGAAAGTGTTTCATCTTCAACCAGCGAAAGTGTTTCTTCTTCAACCAGCTATTAGTGTCTCCCAATCAACCAGCCCGTGTTTCTTATTCAACAAGCGTGACTGCAAGTGTCTCATCAACCAGCGCAAGTTTTTCTCCTTCA
Organism: Cladopsammia gracilis; assembly: GCA_022457155.1. Lineage (NCBI taxonomy): Eukaryota > Metazoa > Cnidaria > Anthozoa > Scleractinia > Dendrophylliidae > Cladopsammia > Cladopsammia gracilis. The sequence continues at coordinate 65,980 of JAJGOT010000268.1, read as the reverse complement.
ACCGGTGTGTCGACAAGTGGCTCCCTATCAAACAGTGCAAGCGTTTCTTCTTCACCAAGTGTGTCTGGAAGTATCTCCCCATCAACCAGCACCAGTGTTTCTCCTTCAACAAGTGTATCGACTCCTGGCTCCCCATCAACCAGCGGAAGCATTTCTTCTTCAACAAGTATGCCCGCAAGTGTTTCTTCTTCATTGAGTACAAATGTGACTAAAACCACATCCTTTTCGACAAGTCTATCTACAATTCAATCAAGATCGGTCAGTGAAACTACTTCCTTGTCTATAAGCCCATCGAAAAGTATGTCTGTTTCCATGAGTGTGTCTGCCTCAGTTGGTGAGTGGTTAATTTTATTTTTATTGGTAAAAGTAACCTAAAACCAATCGTAGAGCACGATTTAGAGTTTCATTACCCCGTGTAATTAGACCACATATGATATGTTCGCTTTTAGTTTAGCCTTTAGAACTCCCTTCTGTATTAAGTCCTCTAGCTATTCCAAAGAATGGGAACGAAGCAATGATTTTTTAAAACAAATAGAAACTGTTTTCACACGTACCGTTTTGTCTATTGAAGTAAGCCCCTATCCTGTACATTGCAAACTATTTCCAAATCAGTTCTTCTTTCTTACTTTGTAGATTTCCTTCTGTTCTACAGGATAAATATTTGTTAAGCTACATTAACATTTTTTATAACAACAGTAAATGTTCTTTCTTCCGTCATGTTTTATGCAAAGCACCTGCATACCAGAACAACATGTATCCTTACGGCCAGAATCAGGGAGATAGCGAGTTTAGTCTCAGCGTTTCGCAATATTACTACTACGGACGCTGCCTGGAACTCAAAACGGACCGCTTTGGATTTCCATTCTTCGGAAATAGGCATTACAAACTGTATGTAAGTATCACTCGACATTGACAGTTTTCTTATGTTACCCGTCAGAAGAAAATGACAGTAAGATTTCGGACGAGGGGCAATTGGATTTCCTTACTTTTGTGCGCATATTTCTGCCAGTTAGTTTGTGTAGGACAGAAGTTTTCAAGCTGTTTTTCAAGACCCCTGTTTAAAAGGGGAAATCGTACTTTCTTAAATTGAGTAGAAATGTGCTTGAAATAAAAAAGGCTTATAAATACGTTCAAAAACTACAGTGAAATAAGCTGGACTACCAGCTCATCAATGCCGTAAATTTCGTTTTACAAAAAATTGACACAATTCCTTCGGTACAGTCTTGTTCTTGGGTTGTCCAATCCCGTAAACTTGAAATCAACCATACAGACGCATTTTTATACATTACCTTACCTTATCTTATACATTGAGGCAAATATGCAAACTATATTTTGCAGATATGTCGCAATGGGAAAATCCAACTAAATTATGAATGGAACTTTTGGTGGCCTCAAAAGTTTGGTGTGTACAGATGGTTTAATAACATGGCGATTATCGCACCATTCTGGGCTACCACGGATCAGTATCTGTCCTTTAAAGCTGAATATTCAAAAGTTTTTTACCACGTGTATAAACAAATCAGACAGAGCACTGTGCAGACTCCAACTAGTAAAGTCCTGAAAATGGCCTCAAAGCATGTTCAAAAGTACGACAACAGTGGGAAATTCGCTAACTTTCAAGCCACTTGGGTTCTCGTTGTGACTTGGGAAAACTTATGCCCCTACGTCTATTATCAATATTGGTACTATTCGTATAACTGGGGAATACAGCACCTCAACTGCCCCTGGGTAAGTATTTTAATTCCACCGGCTTTGAATTCGTGAAAACGAAATCCAAATTAATTGTACAGCCATACTTTAAAATCGAAAACCTTCTTGGACTGCCAGAACCAAACCTTGACTTATGTAATGAGGTACTAACCAATGATTCCGTGCAATAATTTAGCAATTGAGCAATGCAAATGAACGATATGCTGGTTTTTGTTGCTGTATAACTGAGCTGATGTCATAAGAAATATCATTATTCATCTACGGGAGTTCAAAGTGATAGCTTTCTTTATCGTTTGTCTCACAATGTGGCCACTTTAGATGTGGATCGCCCCGTTTCGACTACTTACTGCTTGTTTTCATCACGGCGATGGAGTCGACTGGATGTGTAACACCCTATCTATCACTGTGCTTGTTTGTAATTGACGAATTTTGATCATCGTTATTCCGATTAGAAACTGTTCCCCCGGAGGTCCGTGATGGTACCGATCGGCTCTTGTGTTTCTTGATCGTAGGCATTTACGCTTCAAGAATTTCAATTACGTTGTCCCTATGGACTCCATCAACTGATTAAGACCAGCAGTGAGCGGTCGAAACGTCGCGATCCACATTTCAAACCGACTACATCGTGTGAAACGATAACGAAAGCTATCAAAAACTGAGTTGTCTATAAATGAAGCATTTCATTGAAACATTGCAACAAAAGCTATTGAGCAGGATTTTCCTATAGTACTATTTTGTTTGGCAAAATAAAAATGTCGGTTTTAAAAAAACGGTTCCACGGTGTTCTTACAGTTGTTTCTATCAACAATTTGGGAAAAAGAAAAACAATTACAAACCTGTCTTAAAGTTTTCACGGAATCTCATTATTAAGGTATATTGATGATAATGGAAAACTCGTGTTTATCATAAAAAAGTCATGTTTAACAACTACTTACTTTTGCTTTCAGAGCAACACTTTTCAAGCTGTCATCATTACAGATGGGTTGAACACATTTTTGATGTTCAATTATCCCCATGAGGGAATTGAATGGGTCGTCCCAGTTTTATCGTAAGTTTTTATTAAATACAGTAATATAACTTTATTTATCGAGGGTGGAGTATTAAAAAACAGTAGAGCTCGGGAGACAAAAATAAATCTAAATTTGTAAACAAACAGGTGTGGAACAGGTTTGCTTTTCTGCTCGGCTCTTTAGCAACAACCTTTTCGGGGCCTTCTCTGCGTTCAAAATGGCTGGTTAAGAAAACCCCAGGACAAGGCTGCCAAAATACCCAAAAAATTCTGGAAAATTTTGTCGCGTAGAATATCTTCTGATTAATATTATCAGAAAACAAACACAATCGTATTTCACTGCGTCACGTGACAAAATACTCCACGATTCTTAGAGTATTCTATTTTGACAGCCTTGTCCAGGGGTTATTAGGTTCGTCCCGCCATCGTGAAAGCGGAGAGGGTCCTGGGGACGAGGTTGGCTCGTTAACACTTTCTGGATCAGAACACTTTCCTGGACCAAACTACCGTATTTCCTCAAATAGTAGCCGGGGGCGATTGTTAGTTTGTTCACTCCAAAGGGGGGATTGTTCGAGGGGAGGCGATTAATCGAATGGGGCGATTATTTCAACTATTGCTCGCTGAAGTGCTAACGTGCTAATTAGAGAGCTCCAAGAAATAAAGAAAAGAGTCAAACACACGAACGTCAGTACATAAAAACTATATGAAAACTATGCTTGTAATTGTGTAATCGTAACGATTGTTTCCTATAAAAGAAGTGAATTTTTAATTTGATTCAGAGGATGGAAGGAGATGGGCGGCGATTAATCGAGGGAGGCGATTATTTAAAATATTTCCACCAAAGGGGGGCGAGTATTCGAAGGGGGCGATTAATCGAAGGACGACTATCATTTGAGGAAATACGGTATGTAAAAACAATTCATTCACATGCACACAAAACCAACGTACTGTAACTCCTTTTCCCTCCACACTAACAACAAAACGCAAACGAACGCCAACAACCTTTACCTTTCTTCTGTGCAGGTACTATTATCGTTACTGGACGAGTTCGTACGGCCTTCCTATCGCTGGATTTAACGCAGGAGATGATGATAAAAACTACTTAAACTTGAAAGGGTGAGATAAAGAAATTGCATTTTGTTTCTTTGCTTATCCACTTTATTATTGGAGAATCTTTCCTGGCACGATTTCCTCTGAACTTAATACACACAACTGGATCAGTATAACTTGAGAAAGACATGGAGGATACGTGAAACCTATCTTTCTGTTCTCTGTCGATATATTTTTAGGTATTTTTGGAGGCTAAACTCTATTTGGACTAAACTTTTTTAGTCTTTTGGAACTAAATTGGAGGTGGGGCTGGTGGCAAATTCCACCACCTCTCTCCTCTGTGACTTTTAGAGTAAGAAAAAGACAACTATGACAATCAAGCCTGCACTAAGAGTGCATAGCACATCCAAAAGTAACATGATAAACATAAAAGAAGGATGCTAAAATGTACTTAGAGAATAAAATTTACCGGAAAAAGTAATGAGTGTTTTATTTAAAAGTTCCCGGATTTAACAGAATATTCAAAACTTTGGAGGAGAACATGCTGGTGAAATTATGGTTGCTACAGAAAAATACATGTCATTAACATATAAAATGTTTCCAAGTAAATTTTAGAGAAAGTCACAAAGTTCGGTAGGTAATGGTTTAATTTCGTTAAAAGTTAGAGACGCGTTTAAAGTAGGCAAGGGGCACTTTTGCATTGTATTGGGATAAACTGGATTGATGTTTTTAATACGTTTGTTTCTGTTTATTTTAGCTCGGGAACTCCTCTTGGAATGCTCAGTCTTGACAAGAAAGTGGGAAATACTGGTTTAATGGGAAGTTATTTCTGGAGGATTGACAACAGTGATGGAAGAAAAGCATTAGAGAAGTGCTTCACTTGGGCATTTTTACAAGAATATATGAACTTTCTCTTCTGGTACGACATACTAATACGACCGGACTGGCGAATGGCGTGTCCTTGTTCAGGATGGCAGGCATGGTTCGACAGAAGATTCTTTTGGGACTGGAAAAAGTATTCCTGGCCTGATTGGTGCTTTGAGTCCAGGCGGTCCAAGTACATTTCTTATTACAGTCCTTACAAAGGATACATATCATATAAAATGACCCAGCTATGTTGCTACTCCACGGACTGGGATGACTGGGGCTCTCTTAAGGTCGGACCGCCTGAAGGAAGTCGCGTTAAAGTGAAAGCTTATTATTATTGGTTAAATCACGTGGAAAATGTCTATACTGACCTGGAAGCCTATAAATATTGCTGTGTTGACATTCCATTCTGCATTCTGTTCTACCATTATCGTCCATCTGATAACTGCCGCCTATACAGACCTCCACGAAGACGTAAGTTTACTTTACACTATTTATCGATTATCCGAGGGGCAGACAGACCGACTAACCGACTGACAGAATGGCAGACCGCTCAAGGATCCGCTGAATGACCCACTGACTAACCGACTGACCATAAACTCACTAAACAACGACTGATTGACCGACCAACCGGCTAATCGTCCGACCAACTATTTGGCAACCGACACACCTACCGACCAACCGACCAACCAAACGAATCGCCAATCGCCCGAGTGACCATCAACCGATCAACCGACAAAACGGTAAACCCATCAATCAACCACCGACTGAATGACTTACAGACTGACTGGCTGACTATCGGACTCACTATCCGACTGTATGCCTGTGTGGGACTGACTACCTCACTCTCTGTCTCACTGACTGACAGACTCTCTGTCTGTCTGTCTGTCTGTCTGACTGACTGTCTGTCTGTCTGTCTGACTGACTGACTGTCTGACTGACTGTTTCGGGAAAAAAAACATCAAAATTCAATATGCGATAGCAATAAAATAATATAAACGTTAGACAAATGATTTATTTGAAGTATTCCATTTTTTTCGTTTTTTCGTTTTTTTCTTTTTCATTTAGGTTGGTTCTGGGGTGATCCTCATTTTAAGACTTTGGATGGTGGCAATTACACGTTTAATGGCCTTGGCGAATATGTGATGATAGATGCACAAAACGGAACCTTCCAGCTTCAGGCAAGAACAAACCTTGCTCAGGGAAATACAACAACTGCTACTATTTTCTCGGCCGGAGCTGCTAAAGAAGAAAATACGAGCACTATAGAAGTTAGAGTGAAGAACGGAGGTGAGGGCTACATCATAAATTTTTACACTGAGTTTGAAGTTGCCATAATATAATAATTCCCATGTGACTTTTTTTAACGGCGAAAACAGATCAATAGCCACATTTTATCTTTTCAATGAAAAAGAGCGCGAGAAATAGCAAACTGACCGATAAAATATTGCATCGTGTTTTAAAGACCTTTAAAGGAAATTTTGTAGTCACAAAACTGTCAAATAATCTAGATCTCCGCTACTAATGTTCAAATTTGGACTTAAAATCTTGGACAACACTATAAAGTTGCATTGTGACCCGAGAAATAAATCCGATTGTGCAGAAGTCACTACGTTTAACAAATATTATAGTATTATTTAAAGGTAGGATTCTCTGTTGCTTTTAAATGAATTTGTGCTAAGTGGTCGTGAATTTAACTCGCCTTTCTTAATTTTTAAATAGCAAACTGACCAGCACCCTGCCAGTGTGTAATGTTAATTTGCCGTTTGACAAGCCAACACGCGCTTTCAGCCTTAAGACAAATTGTGTATAAATCAGTAAAGTTTCTTCACCGTTCTTACTTTATTTAGGTGGAATCGAGATATTGATTGACCATACAATTTACAGCGGTTACAACAATCTGACAAACCAAAGTGTAGAAATTGGTGCAAATATTTCCATCTCTAAACCAGAAGATAACTGTCTAGAGGCTTCATTCCCGTCAACAACATCCGTTAAATTTTGCGAGAAAAAGGAAATGATGTCCTTCGTCGTGACTCCTGGGGACGATTACAAAAATGCCACGAAAGGCTTGCTGGGAACTTGGAATGATAACCCGGATGACGACTTTACGTTGCCTGATGGGACGGTTCTGTCTCCGTCTTTAACTTTAAGGCAGATTCACTTCGAGTTTGGCGTTAAGTGTGAGTATATTTGTATCGATAACCCGGGGGGGGGGGGGGGGGACTCCCATATAGAAGTGACGGGGATGGTCGTCGGAAATGTTGAGATTTTGGGTATATCACAAACTTAAAATTCGCCAGCTTTTCGGATGGCTTGATTTCGTTGGGAAGAGCGTTGTACCGGTAATGGCAAGGTCATGACTTGTAATCTCGTTCAAACCTTAGATTTTAAAGTTTAGCCCAGTTTTTTGGTGCTGTTTAACGGAGCTAGGCAAGCTTATCCAGTCTAATCTCTGACTAAGTGTTCTAGTAATAGGGAGCTTCAGCAAGCACGACGGCAATAGCAGCGAGAACGGCAAAAAAAGGTTTAGCCTCTGCACGTGCTATTTACATTTCGATACCTTTTGCCGTCCCCTGCAAAACAACGACGTCAAAAGATTATTCCATCAAACTACTAAAGCGTAATTTAAATCGGACTCCATACGTGCTAAACTTTTTGTTTAACCTGTAACTTATTCGTTTGTTACAGTTTCTTAATTATCTATTGTTCTTTTTACCATTTATATACTTTTAACATATCAACATTTTTTGACTTGACAATGACGTTAAGCTAGCGTCGAAACGTCGTCACTATTTTTTTAAATCTTAAAATGTTTTAAGTAATGTTTTATCGCAATTTTTTATAGTTAAATGTATTTCCAAATCACTCCTTCTTCGAATAATCAAATTACAGGGTTTTTTAGAGAACGTGGTCACACGATGGTCAATTTTCCTTTCTCTGGCTATTTGGAATTGAAAGCACCTGGAAAATTTAGTCACACTGACTGAGATAAGTTAAATTGGAACAATTGCCAAGTAGTTTTAAAGAGCGTGAAATCTTTTTTTTTTTTCTCAATGACATATTTTCCTTGGCGTTGCTATCATGATTGGTGACAGCAACAGACAGCAATTTAAAGTGAATACTTTTATTTATTTATTTATTTATTTATTTATTTACTTAATCAAGTTTCAGATTTACAATTACAAAAAAAAAGCTGAGGTATGCTTAAAACAGAGAACAAGACTCCTTAAAAATAAACCACCTATTATGACATCATAAATATACTGACTGCGGTTATTTTAATATTCTTCAGGGCAAGTTGACCAATCACAGTCTTTGTTTACTTATGCTCAAAACGAAAGCGTAGATACCTTTTCTAAGCCTGACTTCGAGCCCATGTTCGCAGACAATATCACATGGAATAATGACAGTTTAAGGCAAGAGGCTGAAGCCCAATGTGGAGAGGATAATGAGTGCTTGTTTGATGTGGCCTCTACAAATGACCTGTCCGTTGGCATGGTAACTAAAGATATTAGTGTTCAGTTGGTGAATGAGACAAACGCTCTTGGTAAGTAAAGGCAATGAAAAATTTGGATAGAATTGCTCACGTCAAAGAAAACTCGCATTCTTATTGGCTAATGAAGCGAGGGTATTTAGCGTGGAATTGCATACCTGAGAAGTGATATTGCATGGCATCTTCGAAGGACAATGTTTGTGTACTTTCTTTATATAGTATGTATACTTTCTTTTAAAATAGCGAGCTTACTTTAGTGTACAAACAGAATCAATTTCAGTCATAAAATGTCATTTACAGATAAACAAAACTAAAATTTGTCTCCACCACAAGGTTTTCTCCTGACCGCGCGTGATTCACCCAGCAGGGGTTTGCCGAACGCCGAACGAACGCCGAACATTGTTCTCACCCTTAACAGTAAATAAAAGCTAACCAATTTGAACCAGTGCTAAACCCTAAATACTGTAAATCAGTGCTGCTACATTATTTAGGGTTAAGCACTGATTCAAATTAGTTAGCTTTTATTTACTGTTGTTTGTGAGAACAATGTTCGGTGTTCGGCAAATTACCCCTGCATGCCGTGATTCACCGTGATTTTGATTAGAATCAGTCTTGATTTCTATTCGCTAACTCTTGACAGTTGGCTTTGAAATGGCTTTCTCGCTGGAAACGTGGTTTTTCTTTGACATATGCGATTCAAGAAAAAATCATTGTTAGACTCGTGAATTCTACGTTAAATTTCACGCGAAAAACCGATATCTGTTTTTCGCGTGACTGAATTTAACGTGGAATTCACTCGTCAGGCAATGAATTTTTCAATAGAAGTAGTTATAATGTATCTAAACAGTAGGCTCCTGTTTCATATTAGACTAGGCTGGTTAAATGTCTAGCATACTGATTGCCAAGGTATCGAGAAAATTACTTATTCAAATAATCATGGAATGTTTAACCAGACCTTTATAATACAAAACTGCACTGAAATCTACTGAAGTCACAGCTTTCCTGATCAATGTTATCATACACTATCGACTCTATTTGTAGAGGTTAACCTTCATTTTACAGTCGAAAAGTATACGTTTCTGGGAATTATGCTTCTTGGACATTTTAAAATATATAAGTTAAACAACTTAAGAGGGGCTATATCATGGGAATTTAGACGTTTTGCGGTCAAATTAAAACTAAGTAGAACTACCTTTGTCAGACACGAAATGCTTATAGTATACCAAAAGGAAGATATCAGGTGAATTTTCAAAGAGACAATCAGCCATAATCTAACTTTTAAAGAGGCCAAGACACAAGGCGAATTGGCCCAATTTTTTCAAGTTGCAATCCACTTCCATCCTAGCCAGTCTAATAATAATAATAATAGTCTGCAGCCCAAGACACTTATTTTACGCCTAGACCACTTCTGTAGAATAATTTTTAACAAAACTGCACCATCATTTTTGGGGTCCCACTAAAAATGGAGACATAGTCCTTTTACACTTGACAGTGTTAACGAGTAACCGTTGACAAATCATCGGTCCTCGAATTAAAAGTAGAATTGGAAATAAGAAAGGCTGGTTTTCAAGAAGGAAGACTAAAATATCGAAGGACCCTAATAAAAATGCCTCGGACGAGGACGAGAACCGACAACAAACTCAACCCACTTACGACGCCGAGTTTCCTGGAATCCGGTGATTCCGGGAAGCAACCAGGGAGCAAGGGACTTCCATTTAAACGTGACGGAGGTAATTCCTAACTAAGAGTATTTTAATCGAGAATTACTTCTGTTAGAATTATTTTGATACCTTTTGGGTACTAGTGAGAAAAATATGCTGACAAGAACAACTTTGAAATTAATGCAGAGTAGTCTTACACCGAATGTTATATTGGATACCATTAACTGCCTGTTTAATTTTCTTACCTTCTTCTCGCGCAGAAAACTTTCCACCCAAGATAGTAAATGTTCCAAACGAAATAAACGCCACACTTTATGAAACTGTTCAACTGGATATTACAGCCGAGGATAACGACACAATCACGTTTCGTGTTATAAACAAACCTGCCGGCGCCACGGTGAACATAAGTGGAAACGTTCTTCATTTTACTTGGCTTGTAACATCAACACAAAAGGTAGGTTGTGTTACAGCTGTTTTCAATTGAGCAAAGAAAATAATTTCGCATTGCTTTGGTTATTCATTACTACGCTTTGTGATTGGATCAAAACTCGCGCCACTTTCTCCACCGATCAAAAGTAAAACAAAAACCAATCGTGACTTACTTGCTGGCGCATTTTCCCGCGCTTGGCGCCAGCGACATGTATTACTTCGAGTTTTGATTGGCTCATTGGATTGTCTGCCTCTGCTGTGATTGGCTAGAGTGATTAAAAATGAAATGAAATGAAAACCACTGTTACAGCTAATGTCAAAATTACAATAACCCGAGCCAGGAGCTCAAGCATTTACTTAATACTTAGGCGTCATCGCCTAGAGGAGAGAAGAACATTTTATATCATTTTCTTGATCAGAATGTAAAATTTGAAGAATTATTTTTCTGATTTTAGTTCAATCTGTCCTTCGTTGCTACTGACGATAAAGGAGCGAGTGCAACTTGGAGTCCAACGATCAACATGTGTGCCTGTGATCATGGTGGCCAGTGCGTGCCACCAGAAGAGGGCGACAAGGTCAACACTGACAGCAAGTTTGTTTACACGGGCTGCGCATGTCAGGGAGGATACACAGGAAGATTCTGTGATAGTGATATCGACGCCTGCGAGATGAATGCTCAGCCGTGTTACGCAGGCGTTAACTGCACTGATCTTCCACCACCAGCCAATTCCAGTGGATACACATGTGGACCCTGTCCAACCGGTTATACCGGAAATGGCGCGCAGTGTGCAGGTAAGTGCAACCATGGCAACATTAAATTTGATCAATTAAGTGCAGTATACCAGCAAACCAAGTGAAGAATATAGGCAACTATCTTTAACAACAAAAATTAATATTTATGAAAGCGTCACAGCTACTCTCTCTTGGTTTCTTGCGACTGTAACCGTTTACACAGTCTGGCAAGGCTGCCTCCCTTGCAAACTATCAATTGTTATAAACCTCGAGCTTACAATACGGTTAATAATTTCTTGATTAATGTTTGTTTGTGTGTTTTTTCTTAGACTTCGATGAATGCCAGAATAACCAATCCAAAGTTTGTAAGCAAGTCTGTGTAAATGTACCGGGGTCTTTTTTCTGTGATTGTCACGACGGATACAAGCTGAATGCTGACGGACAAAGTTGCGACGGTAAGACGTCCAATCGCACTTATAGGTTTAATATAAAATAATGACTTAATATAATGCAATAAATATAATATCATATCATATAATAAACGTCCAAAACGCGCTAAAACGTCCAAGTACTAAGGATAATTTCGAGTTAATGGAGCATGTACTTGGAATCATTTGCCACCAAACATCAAAAGAAGGATCCTTCGCAATTTCTAAAAGTAATGTTAAGCATTTTTTTTAAGTCTGTAGCTCGATTTTTTCTTTGTATATATTGTTACATTTTCTGTCGTTTTATACATATTTAATATTCTTGTATTTCGCTTTCTGTGTTCCCCTTGTCTATGACATATCCATATTTATTATAATCATATTTTATTTTGGACTCTATTTAAACTAACCAGTATGCTAAATATGAAATTCCTGTTAAAAATTTTGATAAAATAAATATAATTAAATATAATATAATAGAATATAATATAATATAATATAACATAACATAACATAACACAACATAACATAACAATATTTAACTATTATAGCGCGAAAGCGCGCGTGATATCGCCTAATACTTAGCCGACGAAGCCGTAGGCCGAGTCGGCTAAAATTAGGCGATATCACGCAAGCTTGAGCGCTATAATAGTTTTATAATTCAACACATTGATAACAAAGCACAGTTTGAAGAAATAAATATCGCCGACAAGCCTTTTATTTAAAAAAAAGCTTACAGATGTTTTACCGCGCGAAACTTGCAACCGATCACACATCATGAATGAAAGTGGCGCCTTTGTCAATATTGTGCAAGCTTGAACACTATAACTGTTTTATAATTCAACACATTGATAACAAATCACAGTTTCTAGAAAAAAATCATTGAGATATACAACCTGTCATTAAGTAAAAAGGCTAACTACAATATTTTACCTCACACCATTTCTTAAACAACAAGCAGTGAATGCCGAAACTTTTGCCAAGCTAAAATTAATTTAGCGTACACAATCAGTTGACAGTTTCTACGAAGAGCTTTCGTTTACTCAAAGAACGGGACAGAGTAGTGACTGCAAGAATTAAAACACAGTAAAATGGCATAGAATGTCTTAGTTACAAGTGTTTCGTATCTTAAAAAGTTCAATTCAGAATCAAAACAAATTGAACAAGCACACGGCTACGAACCTAAACATAGCGGCGAAAAGTCGGAAAGAACTCAGCGTGAACAGTAAGCTTACAAAAATTCACAGCTAAAGGATACAAGAAACGGTTAAAACATCGTACCTGTAGTTGATTTGGCTTTTTAGTCCCTTCCATAAGCACCAAATTTTCAAACATCGAAGTACGAGCTGAGTCGATCAATGTTGTTTACAAACTTGGAATGCTCGTTTTTTAGCTCCCACAGCCGTAATGACGAGATCAGAAGCTTTTCTGAAGAAACATCAAGTCTATATCATATTCCAGAGGTGATAACCAAAGGAATTTCACGAAAATTGTGCTCCTTCATTCACTTCTTGTCGAGCGGTTAAACTTTGAACCAGTTTTCATTCAACTACGCCAAGAAACAACACTGCGACCGCGACAACGCGAAAATTTCGCGCCTTTTTTTGTCCAATCATGTGAACAGTATTTTTCTCTTTTCTTTTCTTCTCTTTTTTCTTTCTTTCCCCTTTTTTAACTAATAGTTCACGTACTTTTTCGCCAAAAAACACGAAATTGCAGGCAGCAATCATTTTCACTTTCTTTCAAAATGCGAAATTTACCGCCATCGCTGGTTATATGTCATGTAGACATAACGCATATCGATAACTTTTTTACCATATTTGGGCAGTGTATCAATGTGTTGAATTATAAAATGTAATATAATCCAATGATTTGTCATATCGATTGTGAGATCTACAAATTACTTGAAAAGTATATTATACCGTATTCACTAGCAGACGTCGTGGTAACGTATTCTAAATTACTCATTATTTCTAGATATTAACGAATGTATACCCACAAATGACTGTATGCAGCAGTGTACAAACACTCAGGGAAGCTACAACTGTTCATGTGATCAGTATTTCAAAACGGATCCCACTGACTGGAGGAAATGTACAGGTAAGTGTACAATATATAAAAAATATACAATACACCAAGAACCATTTATATATCTCGCAGCACATAAGGTTCATTTTCTACTTTTTGTCCTAATGTTTTAGTATGATTTTGTCTTCAATTAATTAATTAATTATATTTAAATTTCTAAATTTTATATTTAAGTATTATAAATAAAAAAGTCAGTGTCACTCTCGGTGCTTACTTGCTTAACAAAATCCTCTAATAAGCCCGCCGGGGAACTTTTCAAGCACGTTTGACGGGGGGGGGGGGGGGGGGAGTTAAGAGAGAGAGGAGATTTAATAGATATGGGGTACTATAATTTAGCAAGACGGAAGCAGTTCAACATCTTTTCTTGTAATTTATAAACTTACTATTTGAGCAGGGGGGGGGGGGGCGTTAATAGAGAATTTACGGTACTTGCTTAATCAATGTTTGTTATTGTTATTATTATTTTTAGCCACCAACCCCTGTTCTCCAGATCCTGGCTGTGAACATGTTTGCTTTACAGGAGGAAATAACCAACTAACATGCACCTGCTACGCTAACTATGAGTTACAAAGTGATGGAAAGACATGCAAAGGTGCTAGACATAGAATCAATATGATACATCATATGGGTGCGATAAGAAGTGTTCAACTCTGCGATATAACACACGAGTGATCTAAGTGCAGCGAACAAGTGAGATATCGAGTTGAAAATTATTTTGCTTAGTATATCAATGATACTAATTAGGAAGTTTTAATCAATTTTCCGATAATTTTCAAAAATTATCCGAATACTGTCTGAAGGTCGTACGAACGTTTCACATCATTACTTTTTTTCCTAAGATTTCAGAGGAAGATCCAAGGATGTTTGATTGTAGACTGACCAAAAAACACGGTAGCTAATTACAAGCTGAACTAGCTTACTAAACTAATCAGAGGACGAAAAACGATCTCCAACCAGTATCAAACGCGGAAATTGAAGAGAGTAAGCCAAGTTGGTTCTAAGCTTTATTCTGCTTGGTCAAAGCAAACCCATATATGTTCTGATTAGAAAAAAAAAACAGAACTTTACGAACGCAAAAGGACGGTATACTAATCACGAAGATACTTCCGACGGCCAATACAAACTAGGTCTCTCCCATTCACAAACAACGCAGTAAAAAACCTGCTGCAGTTGAATTTGCCGAATGGTAGTCAATTCTTTCATACATTTAATTTTCTCAGATATCAATGAATGCGATCCTGCCAAACCTCTCCATCGCTGCAATCAGATTTGTGAAAATATCCCAGGAAGTTACAAGTGCTCGTGTCAGAATGGATTCGAATTAGGCAGAGATGGATACACTTGTGAAGGTAATTAGTATTTCATTTTAGCTTTCCTGTTTTAAAATATACTGATTTTAGGCTTTGCTTTCATAGATATTTTAAGGGGAGCCCCATTACAAACGTTCTAAAAACATCGGGGATATTCTAAAGCAACGGTTAACTGACATTATTTAGCTATAATTTGAGTTGTTTTTTTAACCATTTCGCTTTAAAAGGATTAAAAGCTGACAGTATTTAACAATACTACTTTTTTCATTTTACCGGTTTGTTAATACAACCGGTAAATGGTACTCATTTTGTACATTTTCTTTCAAAATTAAATGTTGTGCAAGAAAAAATATATGTTACAATAGTAAATTATTTGGTCATCTTATGCAAGGTTAATTGTAGCCCGAAGGAACAGGCTTTGCTTTCGTTTTTTTTGTTGAGCAACAAATGTTGCATGATGTTGAACCGTGTATCATTCGCTTCAAACGCAGACTGGGGACTAGCGGGAGAGCCTAATATGTCTTTAGACTTTTTCTTATCGTAAATAGGATAATCTACTCCACCTCACCCGGGAGGGGGGGGGGGGGAACTCCCATATAAAAGTGACGGGGGGTATCGTCGTACCTCAGTCAGGGGTTAAAATTCGTGGTTCGGTAACACTAAGAGTGTTGGAATAACATGATCAATGTCAGAGTTATTCTGATACCTTTTAGCCAGAAACATATGATGGCAGAAACAGCTTTCCAGAAGCAAATGGTCTTCTTGAGGATAAAACTTAATAAGAGCCACACCCACAAGACCGTGCGGAGTTTAGACGATCAACCCCGTTAATTTTATATGAGAATTACCCCCCGGGTCCCCAAGTCCCCAAGTCAGACTGAAGACCAAACAGGTTGGGTAGCAGGCATAAATGAGGGCAAATTAAATCAAGTATCCATGCAGCCGATGTTTTTAGGGTCTGCGTTTTACACTTACCAATCTGAAAACACTTCAAGCATCAACCACTACTCCCCCCTCATCCGTGAGTAAAGACTCTCTAGATGAACTGATTGTCTAAATGTTTTGTCATGCAGATATAAACGAGTGTGTTGATGAAGACTTGTACAACTGCACTGACGAGTTTCACATTTGTGTTAACACTCGCGCCTCATACAAATGTGAATGCGGACAGAACCTTTACTTCATTGATGGAAAATGCAGAGGTAATATTAATGGCTAACAATATTATTTGCTTTTTTCCTATGTAATTATGTTCCGGTTTCAGCGTTCGGCGTTTAGTGTCTTTCTCTCTCTCTTTGCCATGCCTTTATCATTTGTTGTTAGCTAGTTTAAAATAGCATACCAAGGGGCTAAACAAACGAAACGACAAACTGATCCTTTTACGGCAGAAAAGCTGAAACAAAAGCAAATAAAATAAAAATGGAATATAATAGTGCCCAATATTTCGCTTTGCAAAACAAAGCTTCTTCGGGGGCTAACACTGTAAAAATTAACGTCATAGTTAAAAACTAATGAGACAAAAACTATGAATATGATTGGTGAAGGTTTTGACGGGTGACAGTATGTCTTCTCTTCAGGTCTGGAGATAAACCAGACAGTTCCTACACCTGAGCTTCCTGAACCACGAGCGCCATCAGCACAAGAAAGGGAGCAAGCTGTACAGATTTCGATTGAAGGGACAGACGACGTAAGCAAAATGCAAAACACTTTACAACAATCGCAAGGAATATTCTTACTACATGAATCAGCCATATTTTCACATAGAATCTGTGTAAATATCTGTTATATCAAAGAAATAAAGCAAGTAAACATAATTATAAAAGCACGATATAACATACTATGTGAAAACATGGTATATCGGCGAGACAATTTTCCCTTTCGTAAACAAGCGATGCCATTTTAGCGACACTTAGAAACTTTTTCACCAATTTTAGAATTTTTTTTTTTCTATCAGAAAAAGAAAAATGCAATAAATTACCTAGAATCGAACCCGGAACCTCTACATGCTAGCATCTCTCCTTTACCACTAGACCACTTGGTGGATCCGGCAAATCCAAGAAAATTTTAATTATAAAAGTTGCTTTTCTTAATATACATCAATAACGGGTCACCCTAACCCTAAATCTTACCTAACCGCGAATCTAGCTTAGATCTAATAATCGCTTTACCTAAACCCAGTTTTATCTAATAATGATAGCCTCCTTTCATCCCAATCCAGGCATAACCAAGAGAGAAATGGCATCGACAATTACAAAAGGCCTGGTTACCAATAAATGCTAATGATGGCATCGACCGTTAAAATGGCATCGCTTGTTTACGAAAGGGAAATCGGCATCGGCGAGGATGCGAACACCGGTCATCTGCTATCAAGGCAGACTTGATTACCACTACACCATCAGTGAAACCGACAGAATAGTGGCCCGGGAGGGGGGGGGGGGGGGGGGCTCCTATATAAAAATAACGGGGGTGCTCGTCGGAAATTTTTGATAAACACCCTAAAATTAAAGGTACCGGAATGTCGTTTGTTTGGCGTGGCTCAATTGAATTTTTACCCCTAAGGGGTACTAATTCTAAAACAAAACATGTCATATTCTATCGTAAAGACTTTTGTTCTTGGGCCATCGTAGCTTGATGAGAAATAGAACACAAACCTCGGTGATAAACATATTGAACTTATTCATTTTTGATAAAAACTTGACGTTTCGTATGCTACTTCATACATTTTCAAAAGTGACCGTTACAGTGTTAAAAACTATACTTATATAGTAGTAAAAAGGGACTGGGACCGAGATTAAGTACAAAACTTAACAGTTGATCTATAAAAAGAAACAGCTAATTAATAAAGCATCAGCTTCTCGCTACTGACGTTTGCATTAAAAACTGGCTTCAGTTCTTGTATAAACAATGTTTCTTTGATTTTACAGTGGAAATCAGTTTTGCCCAACGCTAAGATATCAAAATAATCCAACTTTATGTTGTGTCCAGTGGTGTTGACATGGTCAGCAATGGCTGATGTGCGGTCATCCTTAGCGAGGGCCTTAAAATGCTCAGTTTTTCTATCATGAAGCCGTCGTTTAGTTTTACCAATGTAAAATTCTTCACAATCCCAACAACTGGCTTTGTAAATAACTTTAGACTGTTGAGAACGATTTAAGCGGTCCTTGTACGGGAAGAAAGATTTGATGCGGCGAGTGTTTTGAAAAATAATTTTAAGGTTGACACAAGAGTAAAAATTGTATACACAAGATTTAAGACGTTTAGAGATTTGGTTGCTATGTAAACCTAAAAAAGGTAGCAGGATAATAATATCCTTCTTAGGAACAGTGGAGACATGGTTGTTTGACTTGTTAAGGTTTCTGTTTAAGGCTTGTTAAGGTTTCTTTTGAAAATGTATGTAGTAGCATACGAAACGTCAAGTTTTTATCAAAAATGAATAAGTTCAATATGTTTATCACCGCGGTTTATGTCATATTCTGTCATATTTTTTCAGGTCAATACCCTAAAAGGTACCGCGATAATTCAAACGGTGGTCATTTTTAGATTTTAGTACCCTAAGTGGTACCAATCTACAAATTTTGACCCCTGAAAGGTACGACGAGCACCCCCGTCATTTTTATTTTGGAGTCCCCCCCACAGAGATAGTGGGCGAAATAGCCACGCTGTTTACTTATTACATCACTAAGATCACGAGATCACTAACACGAGGAGTCTGATTCCATTAAGGATCGACTAAGCGACCTGAATATCCAGATAAATACGTAACACATGAAACTGACTACAAGGAATACTCTTACTAAGTGCATGTAGTGGTAATCACGTCTGCCTTGTCATAATCAAAGGATCCTATAAGCCAATTCGTAACACATGAAACTAACTGCAAGCAATATTCTTACTAAGTGCATGTAGTGGTATAATCAAAGGCTCCTGTGAGCCAACTCGTAACACATGCAACGGACTGCAAGGAATATTCTTACTAAGTGCATGTAATGGTAATCACATCTGCCTTGTTATAATCAAAGAATCCTGTGAGCCAACTCGTAACACATGAAACTAACTGCAAGCAAAATTCTTACTAAGCGCATGTAGTGGTAATCACGTCTGCCTTGTTATAATCAAAGGATCCTGTGAGCCAACTCGTAACACATGAAACGGGCTGCAAGCAATATTCTTACTAAGTGCATGTAGTGGTAATCACGTCTGCCTTGTCATAATCAAAGGCTCCTATGAGCCAACTCGTAACACATGAAACGGGCTGCAAGGAATATTCTTACTAAGTGCATGTAGTGGTAATCACGTCTGCCTTGTTATAATCAAAGGATCCTGTGAGCCAACTCGTAACACATGAAACTAACTGCAAGCAATATTCTTACTAAGCGCATGTAGTGGTAATCACGTCTGCCTTGTCACAATCAAAGGCTCCTATAAGCCAACTCGTAACACATGAAACTAACTGCAAGCAATATTCTTACTAAGCGCATGTAATGGTAATCACGTCTGCCTTGTCATAATCAAAGGATCCTGTGAGCCAACTCGTGAATACGAAACGTTCGAACCCGGCCCCAGTTTTTCTACTGGGCCTACAGAACACCAAAATACAAGAACAATAGAATACCAGCGCAACCATTAAGCACTGTGTTAAAAAGTTCTCATTCCAAGTAAAATATAGGAAATATATCACAACTCTGTGTTCGTTACAAAATCTCTTTTGACTTCTTCTTTGACAGTTCAAATGGGATTTTTCAACCGACAAGTCTTTCAAAGAAAAAACGGCCTATTTGTGCTCGACCTTCTGCACTGAGAACAGGACAAAATGTGCACTGAAGCAGTCCGAGGCAAGGCGCAAAAGGTAAAAACGTCGTATGCATATGTCTAGTTCTTCGTTTTGTTCAACTTAATAAGGCCTCAATGTAGATTGTTCTCTATGTAAAAATTCAAATACATATTTGTGTACTTAATTCTTTATTCATTTTTAATTAGACGCGCCCTCGAGTTTGACCTCTACACCGTTGACTATGTTCATCTTCTGCCTGGTTACCCCAGCAACGTCTCAGGCTTGCTTCTGGTAGCCTTTTATGTCCAGCAGCCCGCAGGACTTTTCATCGGAAATACCTCGGTACTGCCTAGCAGCACGCTGTCGGATATTATCCTTATGTACAAGTCAGAGCTTGAGAGCGCTATTGGTGCGAAGATATCTGATGTGAAAGCGTTATTTACACCTACATTATCAACAGAGCGAGAAGTCGAGCAGAGTGGAAATGACAACAATAACTGGAAGTGGATTGTTATTGGTGTTAGTGTTGGAGTAGTGGTCATCATTTTGATTATCGGCATTGTAGTTTGGTGGTAAGTTATCTTTACTCGAAAGACAGACAGAGGCACACAAAGCACCATCTTCGCAGTATGGCCAGTACCACGGCAGTGCCATGTTGATGAGTCCTAACAAGGACCAAACAGCTGTCCATGGATGTTACTCCCGGGGGTGATATGGCTGTGCATATGCGTAAGGTACTCGCCATACCGGTTGTGTGTGTCTCTTGCTGCCTTTCGTTTTATTATCTTCACTGTCTTTACTTGGCTTTTCATATGATTATCGTGAAAGATAAACTCTTCCTGATCCCACTGGTACGCAAATGTCGATTCTTAACCCAGTTTTCTTATCGTGAAGTGACTAGGATACCCCCCTCCCCCCCCCCCCCCCCACCCCTCCTATCTTGGATGGCGGAGAAATTTCGAGTGACCGAAAGCCAACCTTTTCTTAAGGGTTGAGATGCAATCTAGTGCATTTTGAGACAAATTTTGTTGCCGAGCCTGCCGTAAGGACAGCAGTTCATAGTATTCCGTGTTCCTTGTTATATAGCATCCTCTAACATGGAATGCTTACCTTATGGATAATTTTTTTGGCATATTTACTTATATAATGCCGGCAGTTGTAACAACTATTCGAGGGAGAGAAGCTGAGCTTTTTGGTGGTGAAGCCTCCACCCCTCAAACCCCCTAGATAGAACCCTGCTGATCCTGCTTATCAGTATTAATTATCAAAATTATTATTAATTTATTTAGTCATATTAATTTATTTAGTATGAGGTGATTTGTTTTTATATGGCGTCCTGCAACCCTTTTAGAAATCGTCCTATGGCCTTTCTTTTATTATTTATTTATTTATTTTATATATATAAATCAAAACTTTATTACCTCAATGACAGAAAATTACAGTCCCGAATTTTTGTCTGTTCCATAACTGATGTCATTAATTAGTCTTATATTTTGACTGATGTATCTACCTCGGCATGAAGCCTGTTTGATTACAGTTGATTAAACGCGGAAGGACTTTTTCTATTCTTGAAGCAATTGCCTTTGACAAAATTTTATAGTCAACGGTTAACAAAGTTATTATTATTATTATTATTATTATTATTGCAGTAAAACTATCTGTATGCACAGTGTTATAAAAGCAACACAGGGCGCAAAGCGTAACCTGTGCGCAAGAGCGAAACTTAAAAAAATAAATAAATAAATAAAGTAGATAGGAAATGCGGGTTTCAGCTCACAGCAGAAATACGCCCAAAAATTTACCCACCAATTCAACACATTCTCGGTTTCAGCTCACGTAACATCAATCACCCCAAAAAACCCCACACGTTTCACTTCTAATTTTTTCCCATGATTTCTCACACAACTTCACTTCTTCTTCTTTCCACACAACTTCCATTCCCTCAATTGTTCACAAACATTTCAAAGTTCCACTTCCACTCTTCTCCTACAATTCCCCACAATTCTACCAATTGCAACATGTTTCACCCATTGTAACATGTTTTTAATCAATTCAAACACATTCGAATTAAGGTGGCCTCGGATTGCACCAGAACCGGTGATTATTATCTACTATTAAGGTGAAAAATCTATTTCAGAAAGCGAAGCTAGAAATCTATTCCGGAAAGAAAAATGTCTGATTCTGAAGAAGAAGAAATCGATTTCATTCCTGAACTCGTTCAGGAAACCCACACAACATGCCATACTCCCAAAAATCCCCGACTGGAACATTTCAAAGATATCATCCGAAAAAATCAGGGGAAAAATCAAATTCCACTCAAAGATCTCGAGTTTTATCAAGCACAAATTCTCTCCCAGATTCCCCGTGGCGAACTCACAAGAAAAAAAGTCAGGGATTTCACCAAAGCTGCCAAATGGGGAAAGAAAGCAAATGACCACGCTCATGAAATCTTCAACCACATAACAGGTCACGACGGAAATGATTATGAACATCTGGAGAAATATCTCATCGACGATTTCAAATATTTTTCCCTAGCATATGACGATCTTCATCTCAACAGGAAAAAGTTTCTCAATTGCCACCAAGTTCTTTTCGCCCTGTTGCAGAAGAACGGTTTCAATCCCAATGAAGATGATTTCAAACTGCTCAAACTTTCATCCAGACGGGCGGAACAAGAAAAAATAATCCAAACCATTTTCAAAAAATGTAATTGGAATTAAAATGGATTCATTTGAAAAAATAATTTACAATGAAGACGAGCAAAGCGAAGCGAGCCTCAGTGCGAGTGACCATGACGATTGTTCCACATGCTCAGAGGAAGAAACAAGAAGCGTGAATGAGACTCCGACAACATCGGATGATGAATTTATTGTGTCTGACTCGGAGATGGCGGAAGCTGAGCGAAGCGACGAAATCGAAGACTCAATTGAACTTCTCTTTGAATCATTCGTCAATCTCCAGGAGGAACACAAGATTCTCAAAAAGGAACTCCAAAAGCAAAGCGGTCTTCTCTGGGAAATCCACCGGGAAATGAACGAAAGCCAAGCGAAACGAAAGCGATGCTAAGCGGTGTTTTGAAAATAACAGACTTTGTGAATATGAATGTAAAACATTTATATTCTGATGCGCTCACGCAATAAATCGCCAGATGGTATTGCATCATATGTCACATGTCTACAACGTGCTAGAAGGTGATAAAGGAAATGTCGTATGATTTACCTCAACCAATCAGATGCTTTCATTTTTTATGTATTTTCATGTATTTGTTCATAAACTTTCGTTTGTACATGTACTTCTGTTTGTATGTGAAAATACATATATCATTAGGCTACGCTGTGGCCGCATATCATTATAACTTTTCAATAAACTATTAACCGTGTGCTAGTTTTTTCAAATCCCCCAAAGGGATCCAGGAATTAAATTTGTCAGGGTAACTTTTCCATTTTACAAGCGCGAGTTTTCGCTTATTATCGCGGCGAATAACTTTTTCAATTCGAAACACATCTTGCGTTGTCTTTTGAAGTTCCGCCTCGTAAAATGATCCAGTGATGTTTTCTCCCAACAGATCAACTAATTTATACGTTACAGGGTTTGTGTTCTTTATTTCGTCAATCACAAATATCTCCTCTGTCCAATTCGACGTGTAACCTTTGTCAAATATCTTTCGTTTAAACTTTGAAATTCTCACCCTGTCGCCGACTTTGAATTTTGCTGGGGCATGTTTAGCATAAATTAAATCTCCGAAAAGATTAGCGAAAACCTTTTTCTCATTTTCCTGTTTGCTCGCCTCTGCGGGACTCATCCGAATGCTCGAATGAAAATGATGATTATATTCATCCAGTAATTTGTCAAGTTTGTCCCAGTATATTGTATTGTTGTTCACGCTAAACATTTTAAAGAGTTTCTCCTTAAAAGACCTGTTCCAGCGCTCAACAACAGATGACTTTTCTTCATTTTCCGTTGTATACAATTGTATCCCATTTTCGCCAAGCAAATCCTTCATCACTGCATTGAAAAATTCACTCCCCTTGTCTGTCCAAAGCATTTTCGGTTTTCGCCCCTTGAATATATCTCGGAAAGCATCAGCCACTGTTTGACCTCGTTTGTCTTTCAGGGGACGAATCCAACCGAATTTTGAGAAAACATCGATCACCATCAGGAGATATCTGATTCCCTTGTTCCACCTCGAAAATTTCCCCATCTCGACCAGATCAGCCGCCCAGATGTTGTCAACCCCATACGCAATGACTCGCCTCTTTGGAAAGCGCCTCCGGATTGGCCGGTGCAGCTCATTTGCCAGATTTTGAGCCCAGCCTTCACTCAAAATCTTTTCCCGTTTTTTGGAGCGCCGAGACCCAGTTTTTGTTTTGCTTGAATTGTGTTTCGCGCCAAAGCATGCCCCCACTGTCTTTCTTTCCAGGGAATGGCATGCAAAGCGGCAACCATTTTCCTGTCGGCTTTGTTTTTGCATTTGCGTGGATTCTTTTCCTTCGCGCAGACTGAATAATCAACATCGTGTTGCATAGCAACTGCATCTGTTTTTCCTGTGGGCTGCTGCCAGATTTCGAGAATCTTTCCCTTTTCATCAAATCTGACTTGCTTCTCCAATGGGTTCCAGGGCCCGGTGAAGTTATGTCCAGGCAAAGTGAAACCTTTCTTTGGTCTTGGCAGCTTCCCAATCAGGGAATGAACATCTAAAGCACCCCCATCCAAATCTGCTCGATCTGTTTTATATTTTCTGTTTGGTCGGATCGCCGTGGACAGCTCATTCATCATATCAGCAGAGGTTTTGGCAAAAAATGGTTTCATCTTGTCCAGGGCAAAATCCAATGCTTTTTTCTGAGTGTTTTTATTTCGCAATAATTCACTGGCTCCATAACGACCCATTTCAACTGTCTTTTTTCCCAACCAAGGCAGCGCATGCGCAACGCCAGTCAGCGCAAGTTCACCAATGCCCCCACCTTGTGAGGGCAGATTCAGTTTCCCGAATTTTTCACAAATCTTGTTTTTTTGATTCCGCAGGAAGCGCAATGGCAAAACCACATTTTCCTCCCATTTTTTGCAGTCATGTATCCAGACGGTTCCACGCATCCCGTCCTGCGTTTCTCCTTCACGCAATATGATTCCATTTTCAATCGAAATATTCTTTTATGAATTTCTCATTCTTTCTTGGATCACTCAATGAAAAAACCTTCAACGTGTCATAGAAGGATTTTCGTCGAATCTCATTCAAGAAATATAAGCAATAATATCCACATCGGACAGATTCCAAAGCTTGAATTGGATGCCCATAATTGTAAATTATTTCTTTCCCAATTTTATCTGCATATTTTACCAATTCAATTGGAGGTGATATTGAGAATGAATCAAAGTAATAGACAATATGTGTCTTGATGAATGTGGCAACCCAGTGCGTTCCATTCCCAATAGAATCATCTAGATTAATTATGCAGGAACCAGTTTTATGTAAATGATCTTTTGAATCTCTTGAAAAGATTCCTTTGAAATTGGGAATTTTAAGAAACCTCACCCACTCAAGAATATCAAAGTTTGAAATCGGAATATCTTTCCAAGCTGGCCTTAAAGGATGGCCCCTACTAGCGGTATGTTTTGAAAGGGACTGTTTGGCCCCAGCAGAAGCCCCGACCCAGATTTTTTTTTTTGTCCACGACCTTTCCATGTTCCAAAAAATGGCGGCGGTTGATAGGGATAAAGCCCCGGTTTTGGACTTACCATCAATCCTTTGCCTTTGCCTTTGCCTTTTCTGGGTACTTGAAGCCCCGATCCGAATAATTTCGAAGCAAGCTCAATAGCCATTGGGATTCCTATAGCGGCAAGTGTTCCCAATAACCCACCTTGAATCTGTCTCTGCGTTGGTTTCAACGTAATTCCACTTCCGCTTTGAATTCCTTTTCCCACCAAGTTTCTCTGACCTTTTGTCAAGAGGTCTCCAAGGGAAGCGAGTTTTGATAAGAATACTGCGGGAACTTCAATGCCTTTCTCAATCAACTTCATAATGAAGGACAACGGATCTCCTGGCACTCCTTCTCCTTTCAGTCGAGGTCGCTGCGCTCCTTTTCCAAATATTTTATCAATCCCCAAGCTCCCCAAGGCACTCAACGCTCCAGTCGCAAGATGCGGGGCAACTTTTGAAACCCCTTTTGTTGCAAATGGAAGCAGCTTCGATCCCAGGGAAATCAACGAAGTCCAAAGACTCCCACCCACAACTTTTCTGATTTGTGTTTTAGAGATTGACAATTCAACTCCCCGCCCCAAACTGATGGCTTTTTGAACTTTGCTTATTTGAGTCTTTGTCAGCAACAGTTCATCTGGCCCTTTCAATTCATTTCGCGAAAGTCTCAATGTTATGGAAGAGTTATTTTTCACAGCTCTTGCAAGCTTTGTTTTTTGCCCATCTGATAATTTCACACCATATGGAATATACGACGTCATTTCAATATTTTGAATATCGAAATAAGTTTTCAGGCCTTGACCAGAAGTTTGTTTGATGCTGTATACAGCTCAATTTCTTTTTCATGCAACACCAAGGCGTTCAATGTGTACTGTGTTGGGTTGGCGCCACTCAATTCGTATCGGAAAGTCAGAGACACAACTCCATCTTTCACATCATCTTCTTGGTTTCGGAGATCGAAGTAAAGCATGCCGAAGAGGTTTTTGAAATTTGCTCGGGTAATCAATGGCCCGCTTAAAACGTCATTATAAGCGGAATTGAATGCCATCAAAGCTCGATAAAGCCTAGTTTCCTCATCCGTTGTCATTTCCAATTGAGGGTAATAAATTGAGTTGTTCAACTCCAGTTGAGCTCGACTGAAGTGCCGGTTGTTTGCTCCAATGCCGAATGTCGTGAATTTGAAGATATCATGTGTCTGGCTATTGTAAGATGCTGTTGGAACAACCCAAATCAACACATGTCGCGGCCTTCGAAGCCCCGTGGAAATGCGAAAGTAGCTATTCACAGCTGCTGTTTGTGTTATTTCATGGTGTTCTTTCAAATATGTCCACTTTTTCGGTTTCAGATAATCTTCAAGATATTGTTTCAAGCCTTTTCCGTTGAAAATGATTTTGGGGCACCACAATCTGAGTTTAGTGAGAATTACTTTTGAATCTGGCGCAGCGCCTTTTTTGAAAATCAGATTGTTGTCATTTTCAAGTTCCAACAGAAGAGTTGTCTTTATATTTGGGTGAAGGTTATTTTTGAAAGCAGCGAAATAACTGTATAAATTCAGGGGAATTGATATTTTGTTGATATTCGCCGCATCAGTCAGGATCTTTCGTCTGGCAAAACCCTCATTATAAAGTGCTTCTGCTGGCCGTGCTTCTGTTGTTCCCGTTGATGTATCAGGATAGAAGAACTGATCTTGCCCAACCGAATCGGCATAGGTTTTCGTGTATTTCAAGAGCGTTAATGCATTTGCCGATTCATTTGCTCTTGTGTTGTTATAAATTGATTGCCCGTTACATTGAACTTGGATTTTTTTGATGAATGTCAAACCATTAGTTGTCGTGCAATCTTGGTTACCATTATTTGGCCCCGCGGTTATTCCAGTTGCACTGTCAGCCGTTGTAACAAGCTTAAAGTCAACCTCCAGATATGCATTATACCAATCAATTGGGTTTGCTTCGGAGGAATTATCCACGTTGAAGCAATAATTATCTTTTGTCTGCCGGTTGTCGTTCGCAATGTTGTCATTGAGTGGTGTTGCTAGATCATAATATGTATATTCGTATCTTTTTACGAATTCCGGGTTTCTAAAATTCACTGCCATTTTATTATATAGTTTTTTCTTTTCAGAGGAGGCCCTTATAAACATCTTTCACATATTGAAATTTGTCAGTGTCTTCTTGGAAGCGGACTTTCTTCAGTATTTCCCCAATTTCTTTTCCTTTTGTTTCCGGGGGCGCTGGCACTGAGGCTCCCTCCGGTCGCTTCGCTTCACTCACTTCACTCGCTTTCTTTGTTGTAAATTTATCATAAATTTTTTCACCAATGAGTTGTCCAGTCTTTTCTCCAACTTTCTCTGCTCCTTTTTCAACTAATTTTTCTGCTGCCTTTGAAGCTAATTTTGAAGCTGTTTTTCCTGTTAATTTAGCTGCGAGTTTTGAGAAAACATCAGAAAAACCACCTCCATATCTTATTTCACCTGTATCAGGATCTCTTTCTCTTCTTTCATCCATTTTTAATTACCACAGTCAAAGAAATATCAATATCATTCAAATCAACTTCTCGGTCTTCATCATCAGTAATGTAGAAGGTGACCTCAGAAATATGTGGAGAGTTTATTTGATTCCACAAGTAATTTATTGGTTGAATTTCGAATGGCAATGATCTGGTTTTAGTGTTGGTTGAGAACGTGTAAAGCGCATTTGACCTTTTCCCGGAGACAATTGAATCGCTCAAAAGACTGCATCTGAGATAGAGATTGTCAACACTGTTTGATATATTTGGAAAATTCGTTCCGTAGCCACTAGCTGTCAGTTTAGCTGCATCAAATCCCACCAAGATGTGAAAGTTTCCACTGTTTGCAAAATCAATTTGAAAGTTCTCTTGAAGTTGAATGAAAACTTTGAAAGTGGTCAAATCAAACAACACATTGATTCCATAACTATCACCTGTGGAGGTCGCTTCGCTCCTTTTCCCAATGCTTTTGTGAATGAATTCGTTGATGTCTTCATAGTCATAAATTCCTGCAGGAAAGGTTATTGTTTCCCATGTCTTGCCCTTGTCTTTTGAAATCACCAACTTGTTGTTGTGGTATTTAGGCCTGATATTATGCCAGCTTGCCGTCATGGAAAGATGATCCAAAGCCAGCCAGTGCGGTTTATTCTCTTCCAGCTGCAACTCTGGAGAAAACCTCGTTGTGAAATTCCCTGGTTTATTTTGTGGGTTTTGTTTTCTTGCATCAATTGATTTAAAGACAAGTACTCGATTTACATCCATTATTTTAAATACTTCTGATAAAGTTTTTCATGCATTGTTCTATCGATTGCTCCAATTCTCAAGAGTTCATCATTTATTTGGGAAAGATCATTCCTCAAGACATGCGAATTGTTGCCAGCAGCCATTGAGCCAATCAAAATTTTCATCCGATCTGCCAGCTCTTCTGGCTTTTGATAGAAGACAACGCTGGATCCCACCATCCTTGATTTACCTGAGGATTTGTGAGGTGGCATATTTGACAGTGTGTTCAAATCGTTGAAAATCCTCACGGCATTCAAGGAATAGTTCTTTTTCGGGTTGAATCTCTTTGTTAGCAGGTCGATGAGTGATTTATCTGCATCAGCCTGATAGATCAATTTACCACCTCGGAAGGCATTCAGTTTCATTTCATTGAAAAGTTTGGGGACATCGATGAGAAGCCCACCATAGTGGTCTTTTTGAATCTTGAAGGCATTTCTGCGAGGTTGTTTGTATTTTCGAATGCCCGTTCCTTTTTGTGGAGTTACCAGTACTTCTTTTTTCCCCTTTAGTATCAGATTCAGTTTATCTCTATATTTAACTAAGCTGTCGGCTTCGGCTTCTAATGTTTCCAACCTATCCTGCTCTTGAGGAGTTAAACCTGTTTTCTTTTCTTTCTGTCTCAATGAATATAATTTGCTGCCTATCTTATTTTTCCTAATATTGCTATAAGCTTTTTTAGCCTCTTCAATCTTGTCGCTTGATAACCATAAAAGGGAGTCTAACTTCGTTAAATTATATTTGTCAAAGACTTCTTTTTCTTCCTCAGAAATACCTTTATAGACATCAAAATCCACGCGGTATGGCGATTTTGTTGAGCTGGAAGCGGCGGCTCCCTTTTCCTCTTCAGCACCTTCAAGCGGCAATTCTCTATTCAGCGTGACGATGTCTTGGATGCCTTCAGTCAAAGCAAGTTGATTTTGCCGGAGTTGCTCAATCACTGCATCTTGTTTTGCATCTGTCTTCTTTTGTTGCTCCAGCAGGGGTTCTCTGAGAGTCTTGAAATAATCACTCATGACAACATCCCGCCCTTTTTCTCGGTCTTTCATTTCATTTTTCACTTCTGTGACGGCTTTCGCGATTTGATACCCTTCAAATTCTCTACCGACAAACTTTCGTATGTTGTTAAGATCCATTTTAAGTGACAAAACAACATTTATCTCCAAAGATAAATGTTATCTCAACACTTAAAATGAAGATTCCAAATTATGATCGAAACGCGAGCGGAGCGAAGCCAGCGAACCGAAAGCACTGTGATTTCCTTGATGAAGATTTCCGAATGCTCATTGCGGGTCAAACCCGTTGCGGAAAAACAAACACTTTGATGCACATGTTGCGAAAACCTCTCGTCTTCTATGATAAAATTTATTTCTACTCTCCCAATCAACATCAAGACAAAATCGTTGATCTACAAAAGTTGATGGAAGGTGTCAGCCAAAAAGTCGGATATCCAGTTCTCGAAATTCTGGGGCCAGATGACATCATGAATACCTCAGATTATCCAAGCAACAATCGGAAAGTCGTCGTGTTTGATGACCTCATGAACTCATCCGATCGAATTCAAAAACAAATCGCAAATCATTGGACAGATGGAAGGCATCACGGAATCAGTCCAATTTATCTTTCCCAGTCCTATTATGATGTTCCACAAAAGATTCGTTTGAATTGTTCACACATGCTGCTTTATCCACCAGCAACAAAAACTCACCTCGATCTCATTGCAAAAGAGAATTTGATTGACCCCCATCTTTTCAACAAACTTGGACCCTTCGAATTCCTTTTCCTTGACAAAGAAAAGAAAAGTGTTGCCAAAAATTTTGATGAAACCTTTTAAAATGGGCATATTCAACAATGTAGGACGATACACCGGTGTTGACATGAGGGAATACATGAAAAATTTCAACAAACAAGTTCAACAAGGTGGTTTGAAATTAGACACCAACAATAATTATGATATCCAACAAAAACGACTGGTTAATGTTGCCGAAGGAGTTGACAATGATGACGCAATTACAAAGCACCAAGTTGACACGCTTGCAACGCAATTGCGAGCAGATTCTCTCCAGGTGGATGGGTCTTCCCATATGACTGGGGATCTTGATCTCGGGGGACAAAAACTCATCAACCCCGGGGAAATAGAAATGAATCGCAAATTGATCGTCAATCTGGACACGGATGAAAACCAGGATTTGTCAGCGGTGAATATGGTCACTCTGAAAAAATTCCACCCTGATGTATCAACTCATGAAGTCACGAAGGACCTGGATTTGAAAGGGCTTTTCAACGTGAAAAACTCAAAACAACAAACATGTCATGATTTGGGAGCGCATTATAACAACCTGGTTTCTTATAATGACATCAAGAATATCTTTCTCAGCCGCAAAGAGACGTTTCCAATGGAGACGGCTTTGGATATGGGAAATCACACCATTTTTAACGTGAAAGATCCCGAAGTTGCCGATCAGGGCGCAAATATGCGATATGTGGATGCCCAATCCGCGAAAAAGCTTTCGTTGGAAGGCGGGACAATGACCGGAAACCTGGATATGAACTCGCAACAAATCAACAATATCGCAGCGCCAACTCTGAAGCATCAACCCACGTCAAAATCTTATGTGGATAACAAGATAGGAGGTGTGGTAGCCCACACGATGGAATTAGAAGAGAAACTTAAAGAATATGTCAATGAATCGCATATCACGTCAACCTCTCACCCAAAGGACGCATTCCGCTATCTGATGGAAAATGTGGATGAATCCAGCTCTGAACATCATATGACAGTGACTGGGATAAGTGATTTTCCAGATTCGCCGCATCATTTCAACAAGCAGGCTTATGACTTGGAAATCACAAAAGATCTTTTAAATGAATACTCTGGGAGACTTGGATTCAATATGTTCAAACTCCCAGAGGGAGAATACACGATTTGTATTGAATTCTTCCCCGCGTCAATGGATGGCGTGAGCGTCAACGTTGTGAGCGCCAGTCTGAATATCAATCAACAATCAACTAAGAAGTTTTCGGGGTATTCCAGATCCATTATCCATATGCATAAATGGAAGATCACTCCACCTGAATTTATTTTCCTGGATTTGAAATGGCGAGGCACTGCCGAGTCCGCTGAAAAAGGAAATGCAAATCTGATCATATATGGCATTGCTGGTTCCCAACCTGATGTTGCAAGCAGCGTCTTCGATTTCCCTTTTGTTTTCGAAGCAGGGAAGATGGTTATGGAGACTGACTTGGATTTGAATGGCCACAAATTGCTCAATTCAAATTTGAAGAATAATTTCATGCTGATTGGAAGATTTAGAAAATCATCTGGAGACGCCATAAATATACTTTTTGATAATTTTTTCAATGATATAGTCATCCCCATTCGATGCAAATTAATTAAAGCATATGCTCAAATTTTATCGAAAACATCTTCTTTTCCACAACTGACTTTATATCTCCCAGATAAAGAATCACAAAGTGGAACGAGGGTTAGCAGAGATAATAGAATTCAATTATTTTCTTTTTCAAATGTTGTTTATAAGGAAGGAGAATTATTTACAGCAAGAATAGATGATCGAACATTAAATATTGGCCAGGCCCAAATCACATTTCTTTTTGAAATTATCTAGAAAAATGAGAGCGAGAGAAGCGATCGAAGGGAGCGAGCGAAGCGAGCCGAGCCGAGTGAAGCGAGCGCGAAAACAAAACATTTTTACTTTCAATCACATCAACCCCGCAATTCGGGAAGAAGAACTGGAAGAGATCAAAAAACTTTATCGATTTTATCACAAAAGATTTTGGTGTTTGAAACGAGCGCATGGTCGATTCAAGAAAATGAATCTGCTCATGAATTTGACCTCTTCCGGTCTGGTTGCAATCGGGACGATTGCTGGAGCCGCGACTTTGAATCCAATCGTGTTGGGAGTGATTTCAGGAGCAGGATTAGTTTTGAAAACCGCGAATGAAATGAAGAATCTGAAAAGCAAAATTAAGATGGCGAAATTCGCTTTCACCACCTATGAAAAAACATTGAGTGATTTGCGCTTCGCTTTGCGGGGAGGAAAATTCAACAGGGATGAATTTTTGTTTTCAATGGAAGCGATTGATGGGATTGTGATTGATTTGGGGTTGGATTTGGAAAAGTTTGAAGCTGAATGGGAGAAAAAATTTGAGGGTTGAGTGAGCGAAGCGACCGAAGGGAGCCGTTGCGAGCCGGGAGTGATTCAACTCCAAATGGAGTGAAATCACACATTCCCAAGCGGACCAAAATCTGGTTCCATAATCATTTCAACAACTTCTGCTGCTGAGAAATCTTCTTCAAAATCATTTCCATCAAAATCAAAAAAATCTAAAAGTTCCCCAAGAAAATCTTCTGGGTGATGACCTGATTTTTCGAGTTCAAGTAAAATTTTTATTGCAAAATCGTCATTAAAATTGAGATTCATCAATTCTATAATATAATCACTGTCTTCCATCATTCTTTCGAAATCTTCTGCTTCCATTTTT
This sequence comes from Cladopsammia gracilis, assembly GCA_022457155.1. Classification (NCBI taxonomy): domain Eukaryota; kingdom Metazoa; phylum Cnidaria; class Anthozoa; order Scleractinia; family Dendrophylliidae; genus Cladopsammia; species Cladopsammia gracilis. The sequence goes on along the minus strand of JAJGOT010000268.1, from coordinate 32,949 downwards.
AAATAAGAAAAAAAATTATTTTTTTTTTTTACTCCATATAAAATGGAGTTGAAGGAATTGAAAACGAACCAAATCACAACCGAAGAACCGCAAATGAAAAAAACAATACAACCATTTGTTGAAATCCCTCTCCGGTTCAAAGAAAGACCAATCACTCTCAAACTTGAGAAATGCGTCTTCAAAATTCATAAGAATGAAAACGGATTTTCATTGGGAATCAATCTAGATCAATCACCCCCTGAAATCAAAGAAAAGATGAAAGAGATAGAGGGGCAGATCAGAAAGCTTGCAATGGAGAATAAGTCAAAAGTTGATAGACAAAATTGGAGATTCGGAAATTTTTCAGAAACAGATTTCAACCTGATTAAAACGGATCGAAGCGAGATGGAAAAAGTTTGGGGAAAGTTGTGGTTGACTCAAAAAGGAAACATCAGCGTTCCATTCTCGAAATTTGGTGAAGGAGAAGTTGGGCAAAGAAAATCCATTCGGTTTGACCCGCATGATCACATTGGAGAAAAACTAACAGGGCATGTGATCTTTCGAATTTCTCGCATCTTTTGCGGAAACTGTCAATCCATTTCATGTTCAATCAATTCAGTTTTTGTAACAAAATTCAATGGAAACGTTTCAGCGTTTGATAACTTTGAAGATACTGAGGAGGCAGACTGGTAAATGAAGTGAATGAAGACTTGTAAGTTTTTTTTCATTTCTTTGAAATGAAAAATTAAACGTTTTCAATGAGGTTAATTTTTTACCTTGATTTTTTTCCCCTCTGATTTTCACTCAATTTTTCAATGAAGAAAACAAAATCAGGAGATTTCCATGTAAGATAATGAGAAATTTCCTCAGAATCAAGGAAATGAGTTTTCTTCTTGAGGATTTGATTGATAAAAACTTGGCTTGAAATTTTAAACTTTTCTAGTTCATCCAAATCAAAAATATCTTTTCCATCAACTTGGAAAAAAGGTTCATCTGTTATTTCATCCCGAATGTAAAAAACTTTTCCATCTTTCCTTTTAAATTTTTTGTTTGCTCTTTTGAGAACTCTCCAAATGTTGGCAATTGGAATTCCTGTTTGCTGGCTGGCTTCCTTAAATGTATAAAAAATATTTTTTTCTTTTCCTTCTTCCTGAATCGAAAACTTCATTTTATTTGGGGAAATATTTTTTTTTATTTTCCCAAATAAAATGAATCTGCGAGATTTGAAAAACTGGGCCCATGAAGAAGGAATTGTTGGATTCTCTCGAATGTCCAAAGCTAAATTGATGGAACTTTGGGAAGAATCGCAACCTGAAGAACCGAGAAAATACTATCCTCAAATGAATAAAGCAGCTCGTTTGAGAATCCGGAAAAACACAAAAATCAACCCCCTGAATTGGAAAAATAAAAAAATTGATGTTCCTATTTTGATTCCGGAAAGAAGACCGATTTCTGCTCAAGAAGTTCCTTCAGTCGTTCAACAAAATGTTGAAACAGTTTCTGATTGGTTGAATTGGTTGGAAACTGCTGAGATTGAGAGGCAGCCTGATCCACTAGTTGAAGCCTTGAGAAGACAGATTGCTCAGTTGCGAACTGTGGAACGAGCTTCAGCATTCAATGGATTTGCGAGAGAAATGGTCATTCCAGGAAGAGCAGGAGAACTTCCCAGAGAGTTTTTCAATCGTGTGCGGCCACAAATTGGGACCTTGTTTGAACAAAATCGATTGACCAGAGTCAAATTAATTTTAACTTGCCTGATGGCTCGGACTGAATTAGCAACTGGTGATGAGATTGAAGAAGAAGCAAACTTTCACTCACGGGTGTTGACAAACCTTGAAGGCACTGACAGGTGGGAAGCTATTGATGAGATGATTGAAAGAGTGATGGAGAACATGGCGACTTTTCAAATGCGAGGATCGAATTGGAGATTTGTGAGAGTGATGCAGTTGGTCATTCCATTCGCTAAATTTCAGCCTCTGCAAGGAAGTTCCTGGATGAAGCTTCCAGCGGGGTTGAAGAATAAGAGAGCGGTGGTGAACATGAAGAATGAAGATGTGGGTTGTTTCAAGTGGTGTGTGACACGAGCTCTCAACCCAGTTGAAAAGAATGCTGAAAGAATCTCAATCGAATTGAGAGAACAAAGCAGGGAGTTGGATTGGAATGGGTTGTCTTTCCCAACACCCCTGAGTGACATTGGGAAGTTTGAACGAAGGAACCCTGGATTGGCCGTGAATGTCTTTGGGTATGAAGGTGGAACTGTCTTTCCTTTAAGAATCTCCCGAAAAGATGGACAAAAGATTGACCTGTTATGGTTGAAAAAACATGAGGATGAACTGGAGAAAACTCATTATTGCTTGATCACCAGCCTCAGCCGGCTTTTAGGAAAGCAAGTGTCGCAACACAAGGGTGCAGTTGTGTTTTGTCGGAGATGCTTGAACCACTTTCCTGATGATGAAAAGTTGAAGCGGCATGAAGAGTCTTGCTCCCAGTTTGAAGCAGTGAAAATTGTCATGCCAAATGAAGGGAGTGTGGTGAAGTTCAAAAACTACAACAGGAAGATGGAATTTCCATTTGTGATCTTTGCTGACTTTGAAGCAAAGCAGCTGTCAATCTCATCAGTGCAGCCGCCAGGTGAGAACTCTTTCACTGAAAAGTTCCAAAAACATGTGGCTTGTTCATTTGCATTTCATTTAGCGTCGGACTTTGTGAAGAGAGACCCCGTCTTGTACCGAGCTGAAAGTAATGAAGAAGATGTTGGGAAGAAGTTTGTTGAGGAATTAACCCAGTTTGTGTTAGGTATCCAAGAGGAGGTGAAATTCCCTAAGAGGATGGAATTTGGGAGAAAAGAACGAAAACAGTTTGAGGAAGCAACGTGTTGTTGGATCTGTGAAAAAGAATTTACAGTAGATGATGAACGAGTTCGAGACCACTGCCACTTCACTGGGAAATTCAGAGGAGCAGCTCATGAATCATGCAATCTGAATTTCAGAAAGCCAAAATTCACTCCGGTGTTTTTCCATAACCTGAAAGGATATGACGCGCACTTCATTGTGAAAAGCTTGGGGTTGACGCCAGGAGATATCACTTGCCTCCCAAATAATGAAGAGAAGTACATTTCCTTCTCCAAAAAGATAGAAGTGGGGGAAGTGAATGGGAAAAAGTTATGGCATGAAATTCGCTTTCTAGACTCAGTAGCATTCATGGCTGCTCCTTTGGAAAACCTAGTGAAGAATTTAGAGGATGAAGATTTCAAGGAAACTCGAAAGGTATTTGGTGAACAGTGGGAGTGGTTCAAACGAAAAGGAATCTTCCCCTATGAGTGGTTGGATTCAGTTAATAAGTTCAAAATAGAGAATCTCCCTAACAAGGAGGCTTTCTATTCAGCTTTGAATGATGAAGGAGTTAGTGATAAGGACTATCTATATGCAAAGTTAGTTTGGAAAAAGATGAAGATGAAGAACTTGGGCGATTTCCATGATGCCTATTTAATGTCAGATGTCACTCTATTAACGGATGTGTTTCAAAGGTTCAGAAAGGTGTGCCGGACTCATTATAACTTGGATCCAGCTTGGTTTTTCACTTCCCCTGGTTTGGCATGGGATGCAGCATTGAAAGAAAGTGGAGTGGAATTGGAACTGTTGACCGACCCAGAAATGCTGCTTTTCTTCGAACGAGGAATTCGAGGAGGAGTTTCAACGATCTTCCATCGAAAGGCAAAGGCCAACAACAAGTTCATGGGAGATGACTTCGATGAAAATCAGCCATCAAAGTATCTAGCTTATTGGGACGCGAATGGACTATATGCATGGGCCATGTCAAATCCATTGCCAGTTGGGAGCTTCCAGTGGATGACTGAAGATGAATTGGAAAGATGGAGCGATGAAAGTTGCGTACTGGAAGTGGATGTGGATATCCCCAAAGAGTTGCATGACCATTTCAATGATTTCCCACCGCTTCCAGAACGACTGATGATGGGAAAGGTGGAGAAACTAATTCCCAACTTGAGGAATAAGCGGAAAATGGTTGTGCATCAAAGACTTCTGAAACAAGCTTTGGAGTTGGGATGTGTGTTGAAGAAAGTAAGAAGAGGAGTTAAGTTCCGGGAAGAGTGCTGGTTGAAGTCATTCATTGACAAGAATGTCATACTACGGCAACAGTCCAAAAATGCATTTGAGAAAGATTTCTTCAAGTTGATGAACAATGCAGTCTTTGGGAAAACTATGGAGAACATCAGGAAAAGAAAAGATGTGCGACTGGTGTGCCAGGGACATAAATTCTGCAAGTTGGTGGCTAAACCAAACTTTGAGCATTTCACCATCTTTGATGAAAATCTTGTGGGAGTTCATATGAAACGGACTAAGATGACATTTGATAAGCCAGTTTATGTGGGACAAGCGATATTGGATGTTTCAAAGAGTTTAATGTATGACTTCCATTACAGTTACGTTAAGAAGAAATGGGAGAAAGCTCAACTGTGTTTCACAGATACGGATTCGTTGCTATATGAAATTGAAACAGATGACTTGTTTGTGGATATAGCAAAGGATGTGCCAAAGCACTTTGACACGTCAGAGTTTGCTGAAACACATCCCAGAGTTGTTGATGGAACGATAAAGCGAATGAACAAGAAAGTATTGGGTTTGATGAAAGATGAAGCTTGTGGGGGAGTGATTGAAGAGTTTGTGGGATTGAGAGCAAAGTGCTATTCCTTCAAAGTGCATGGTGGGGGTGGGACAAAGAAATGTAAGGGTGTGAAGAAACGAGTTGTGAAAAAGCGAATCACTCATGAAGACTATGTTGACTGCTTGGAAACGAAGAACCCACAGATGAGGATTATGAATTGCATAAGAAGTTCAAAACATGAGATCTTCACCCAGAGAATTAACAAGACAGCTTTGAGTGCTGGTGACGACAAACGATATGTGAGAGAAGATGGAATTAGCACATTGGCTTGGGGGCATTGGAGACTTGGGGAAGAAGCGAACGAAGTGGAGGAAGTGGAGGAAAAGGTGAAAGTTGAAAAAGTGAGCCGAATGGAGGAAGTGAGTGAAGGCACAGCGAAGAAAGAAGTGAATAAAGTAAAAAGAAGAACGAAAGATATCAAAACAGAAACACCTGAGAAGAAACAAAAGAAAGTTATTTCCACCACAAAACTTATAGAAAGACTGACCGAACTAGTTGGAACACGTTGAATATGCGCGAATGTTGGAGGGAGTTGGGATGAGAGAGAAGAGGTTAGAATGTGTTGGGTAATGGGGAATTTGTTTTGAACGTATTTCTGCTGGTGAATAATATGCATTGTTTGAAGGAAGTGGGAATGGGTGAGAATGTGGTGAATGGGTGGGCGTATTTCTGCTGTGAGCTGCTGTGTGTTGAATTGGTGGGTAAATTTTTGGGCGTATTTCTGTTGTGAGCTGAAACCGAGAATGTGTTGAATTGATTAAAAACATGCACAACATGTTGTAATGGGTGAAACATGTTGCAATTGGTAGAATTGTGGGGAATTGTAGGAGAAGAGTGGAAGTGGAACTTTGAAATGTTTGTGAACAATTGAGGGAATGGAAGTTGTGTGGAAAGAAGAAGAAGTGAAGTTGTGTGAGAAATCATGGGAAAAAATTAGAAGTGAAACGTGTGGGGTTTTTTGGGGTGATTGATGTTACGTGAGCTGAAACCGAGAATGTGTTGAATTGGTGGGTAAATTTTTGGGCGTATTTCTGCTGTGAGCTGAAACCCGCATTTCCTATCTACTAAATAAGTTACTAAAACCTTATATCTACAAATCTAAAAACTATAATCTAAGCGTATAAATGTCTCTAATATCTCTCATATTATTATTATTATTATTATTATTATTATTGTTATTATTATTATTATTATTATTATTATTATTATTATTATTATTGTACTTACCTATTGTTTGTGACTTGATTAATTGTCATTAAATTGTAATAAATAAATAAATAAATAAATAAATAATACAGAGTAACATCCAATATTAGGCGTGTGGACGCAAAGTAAATAAATTAATCTCTTGACTTAAAATAAGGCTTATGATGCGGCACCTAAAGACCGAAATAAACCTGAACAAGTTTAACCCTTATTCATTCTATTTTCAAGCATGAAGAATAAAGGAAAGCGAAAAGGCGCAGTAAATCCAATCTCAGATGATTTCCCTGAAGATGCCGTCGTTATGGAGAGTTACAAGCCTGGAGTGAGTCGTGTACGTGAAAAAGCCTGGGAGCGAACACCTCATATTGAGACAGAAGCTTAGAGTGATTTTCGTATGACCTTGAAATGATTATGCGTGAACACATGCAACCAAAACAAACAAACGAACTTGACGGAAGCATTTGGTTTGCAAACGTTTGGTTGGCTGAGCGAACACGCAAAGCAAAGCGAACGGATTGCGAGCTAAAAATAGCTATTCTACTTTATCCTCTTTGACGTCACTCGTTTTTCAACATTCTGATAGGTCAATTAAACACTCCTCTTTCCATATTATGGATATTTTTAGCGGGAAAACGAGCAAAGCTTGTTTTGATCCTTTCAACAACTGGCGGATGAAACAAATCGCGAACACTCAGCGAAACCGTTTTTTAAGGTCATACGAAAATCGCTCTGAAATAAGAAGATATTCGTATTTTTGAACATAAACTTTTAACGAATAAGTCAGGGCAACAACAGACAAATACATAAGATAGGACATGTTTCGATGGATCCGTTCCATCATCGTCAGTTGCACTGTATTTTCAAAACACAGGGAACATCTGCCGTTCGAGTATTTTTCAGCTATTATTTTTTCTTATTATTCATAACAAGAGCCATAACCGATTATGGCTCCTGTTCATAACTATGATTTCCTGAAATAATGTACCATTTTTCTTAACACTTTTAAGAACTTTTTCAGGCTTAAATCGCCCAAAATAAAAATAAAAATGTCCAGTCCCAGCTCAGCCTCAGCTCAAATATTAGACGTTCTTTTCCTTAGTGATCTACTTTCAGAAAAGAAGCAATTAGCTGATCAGTTATGGCTGAGTATATCGTAATGTTATTTTAGGATTCAATTTTCGGATAAAGAGCTGAGCCTTCAAGCTGGCTTTATTTAATAATTTATTTGTTTTTGTACTGTATTAAGCTCTAATATTTTAAAATCTTTGACTCGTGAATCTATATATTTCATACCTATTTGTATATCATAGTGCGACCACTTCCTACATCGTAAACGTTAAATAAATTTTTGCATTATAATATATATAGTTAGCCTTAGCCTAACAGCGGCGCCCTCTGAAGACCCCAGAACAAGCTCAACTAAGATGAAACTTAACTTAGGTGAAAAGTCGGAAGCACAAGTATTAAGATTGACGACCGGGCTATTTTTCAATTTTAGCAATTCTGAAAAGCAGTATAACCCGACCGTCTGCACAGTACATTTAGACCGTACAAAAGTTCACAAAAACAACTTTTTCTCCGTCTAGAATAACTATTACGACTATTTTTCGAATAAAATACAGTTGTTGCTTGTCAAAAAATGCCCGAGAAACTGATTTGCCAACATACACAAACATATTTGCATAACGCGACGCGAGTATAAAATCTAAGTCTTGTTTTGTTTACATAAAATCGCTTTTCAATCTATGTAATGAATGAACAAACACATAAAAATGGACAACACAATCTTCTTTCGAAAAATGTTCTTGAAATCTCAATTAGTTTATGTTTAGAAGCAAAACGCGTACAATTTACAGCGCATCGAGGCCGAGCCGTGTCTTCGATGAAATTCAAGAAATTAAAATACAACTGAATTTATAACACGTTTATAAACAATTCTCCAAAATTAACGAGAAAACAAACAAAATGTCAATCACAGATTGATATCAAGATAAATTCTCATCGAAAAATGTAATTTGTTTTACCTTTAAGTCCCTCCGGCGACTACTGTACTTGGAAATTCTTTAAACCTCCGCTTTGGTGCTGAAATCCGTAAAACGAACCCATCTCTTCGCATTGCTAAAAACGTATATAGTTCCTCGAAGCAAGATTTTATCCCTGAAAGCTCTTCTTTTTCCACTAAAGCGGCTTTTGAGTATCCCTTAATTAGTATCCCTGTCTTGATTAGCAAACCGCGAAAAACTGCAGGGAAATAACGACTTTAAATCTCCGCTAAACACAACAAAACAACTAAAGTGTTTACCGAGCTCACAGCTGTGTGGTCGCGCGAATAACAGAGCCTTGCTTTCAAGATCCCGAATGTTGTTCCAACACCGCGGGCGGGTGGGCACACACGCGCCCGCGAAACATTCCGCTAGCCATGACCATGAAAAATGACGGCATAGGTTCTATGAGTATGGTGCTCCGGCGGGCCTTCGGACCGCGGGCTCCGCTATTAAGTTTACCAAGGATTATACAATCGAGAAACCGTCACTGCACTGACTCGTCCCCAGTCGTCTATCAATTCACGAGAGGAGCGCGGCCGAAGGGAGCGCGAGGTGTGATGGGAAGGAGGACATAGGGGAGACGACTGGGAGATCCTGTTTTCAAGATGGCGGACAAAATAATGGCGGACGATGGTGAAATTTTAAATTTGGAAAGGCCGTTCCATCGCGCCTTTTTGAGTCGGAAATTACGTTGCCCTCGTATTCTATGTAGAAACGAACTCGGTTGAGTATTTTATGAGGAAACAGGCTGGATCAAAATGATGAAAAATTCGAATGAGAATTGTGGCGATCGGCGAGGAGACCAAACATCACGTACAGTGGCTGTCCACTCATCGCCTGACCGAGGTTTGTAGCTTCTATTGTTATCTTAATTCGTATTTTCACGCTACATATTGGACATTTTGAATAACTTATAAACTTTATAAGCTTTATGATTTGCATATGTTGCAATCTGAACACGTAGTGTTATAATAATTTTTATTTTTATATCAGTTCGTTTCTTTAATATATACTCAGAGCTATGACTGTTTAACGGTCGCGGGATGTGCTGGCCTTGAAATGCTCGCTAAAGATACAATGGAGTGTGCATACCTTCGCGTCCTTTCAGCTCACACCAGAACATACGTACATATTAGTATGGTTATGAAAGTAAGAAGACAATCGAAAGACAATGCTGTTGTACACGTGGGGATGTTGGAGGAGAGAAGTGAAGCACATGAAAATAACTGCCATCGAAGCCAAAAGGATGGACTTAACAATAAGGAACTCGAAGATAGTCAATGTAGCTATTTTTTAGAGATTCATCTTTCTCAGAGAAAGCAAATCAGCTGTACAGTATGTCATGTTGTTTTATTTTTCATTAAACACAAGCTAATACAACAATGAATTCCGTTAAATGTTTAGTATTTCATGTTGCCTTGTACACTGCTTTGATGTAGTGGGTTGTATGTCCCTCATCTGCCTGAAAAAGCTTTTAATAAACAAAACCATGTCAACATTGCTATTTTGCCCTCCAGATGTTGAAATCTTTTAAATATAAAGGCAAAACCTATATATTTCTTCCTCTGTCTCAAATATTTTGTTTTTGTTTTGATTCTCTTTACCTCCTATGCCCTTGCCCTTGCCCTTGCCCTTGCCTTCTTGTTTTGTGGCTGATTTATATACAGGTTTTAAAAACAAAATTACAGCTTTGGCATCACGACAACAATACAGACACCCTTGATACTGAACTGTATTTCATATATTATCTTGTACATTGCTTTTCTGTACTGGATTGTATGTCCCTCATCTGCCTGAAAAAGTTCTTTCTAGTCCACATTTCTATTTTGCCTTCCAGATATTACATACTGTAACTATTATAAGGACAAACCCTATATCATTTTTTCACATGTTTTGTTTTTGTTTTGTTTTCTTCACCTTATGCCCTTGCCCCCTACCCTCTTATTTTGTGGTTACTCTCTTATACCATACTTATTGCAATAAGTGCCCCGGGTGCTTATTTCATTTTGGAACCTTGAGGTTGGGTGCTCACCATATTCAAGGTGGGTGGTTATTTGAGAGTTGGTGCTTATTATTTTTTCAACATTTTCATCAAATGAGGACATTTTTACAGAATAACAAAACAAAGGATAACAAGTATATTTTGATTCAATCAAATAAAACAAAACTCAGACTCAAACATAAATAAGGCATAAACAGTATAAACAGTTCATTAAAAATCTGAGCTTTGTCTCTGAGATATAAAATATCAGCAAGACCACAGCGACAAACCGTTGAGTGGTGCCGGATCTCCCAGTTGTAGACCTGGATCAGTACAATAATTACTTGTATAAAATCAGAAAATGGCAAACTGATCCTTACGGCAAGGCGATGAAGGAGTAAATAAAAGAATAAAACAAAATTTATATATATATTAAAACGAATTTGCAAATTCGTTTTAATATATATATAAATTTTGTTTTATTCTTTTATTTACTCCTTCATCGCCTTGCCGTAAGGATCAGTTTGCCGTTTTCTGATTTTGTCTCTGAGGTCAGTCAAGGAATTAAATTTAAAGCCAATTTCGGGAACAGAATTGATGCTCCTCTTACTTCAAGCTGGACTAGTACAAAAATGTTTTTGAGATGTGGGTGGTAAGGGATGGGCACTTATTCGAGTCGGGCGCCTATTTGGGGTGGGCGATTATTTGAAGGTAGGCACTTACATGTAATCAAATAAGGACAAACCCTGTGTAGCTTTAATGTGCCTTCACATCCCTGGAATTAAATCGCTCCTCGTATTTACTGTAAACTTGACCTCTTATAAGCAGTCACTCCTAAGCGGCCTGTTGGCTATTCCCCAAGGGTGACCGCTTAATAGAGGTTTGACTGTATATTTGAACACAGTTTTGGTATCCTGACAACAATACAATTACCCTCAATGCAACATCCTATGCCCATGCCCATGCCCTCTTGTTTTGTGGTTTTTAAACCTACCAGACTCTCTCATATACAAATTAAACAAAATGATATATATTTCAACAGTTTTTGTATCCTGACAACAATACAGATACCTTTAATACAACACCCTATGCCCTTGCCCCTGCCCTCTTGTTTTGTGATTTTTAAATCTACCAGACTCTCATATTCAAATTAAACAAAATGATATATATTTCAAAACAGTTTTGGTATCCTGACAACAACACAGATACCCTCAATGCAACATCCTATGCCCTTGCCCCTGCTCTCTTGTTTTGTGGTTTTTAAATCTATATGTATACCAGACTCTCTAATATACAAAATAAACAAATTATATTTGAACACAGTTTTGGTATCCCCCTATGCCTTGCCCCTGCCCTCTTGTTTTGTGGTTTTGAAGTCCACCAGGCTCTCCTATATACAGCTTATTAAAACAAAATGATATTAAAACATAGTTTTGGTATCCTGACAATGAATACAGATACCTATGCCCTTGCCCCCTACCCTCTTGTTTTGCACTTTTTAAATCATCCTGACTCTCTTATATACAGGTTAAAAAATATGATATTTAAACACCCGGTTTGCAATACAGACTAATACAGACACCTACAACGCAACACTCATCTACAAAAAACACATGGCATGTACGCCTAACTCAAATTATACAACGCTTTTCAATCGTGAAAATATTGTGCTGAAGTCTTACTAAAGAAGAAAGATGGAGCAATATAAATTTATACTCATATATACCTCATATATACCTACCACAAATACTAAGCTCGTCGATGGACTTATTCAAGTCTTGTAAGTCTTGTAAGCTTACATCTTCCCCGGAACCTTCGCACGTAGGATCGTAGGATCGTCTCCGCCGGACGCCATCTTGGATCAAAACAAAGATCACGTCGTAACAACACTTCTGGTAGCGCAACCGATCAACAAAATCCGTCAAGTTGGCCAGTTATCCATAATAAACACAACCACGGCGAAAAAAATCACAAAAACTACAACGCGCAACTTATCTTCCTTTGGCACAACTCTCCCAGTCGTCTTTCCCTTTCCTTTTCCTCCTTCCCATCACCCCCTTCGGTCGTGCTTCTCTCGTTCCGCGTCTATCCCACGCGCGTCTCCCGCGTCTTACCTAGAAAGACGACTGGGGACAAGTCAGGTCACTGCATATACTGTGTCCTTTTCAGTTTATTTAATATCGGCGATTTTCATGCACCAAGCTTACAAACTACGTAGCAAAGAAAAATGTGAAGTCACACTAGAGCCACAGGTAGCTAGTATTCCTTCCTTCCTTAGGCCCATCCCTCCTCAGGAGGAGCATAGGCCATCGACGACAGTGGTGCCCATCTTCCTCAGCTCTGCTTCAGTGTCTCGTCTCCAGCTGTTTCTTGGCCGGCCTCTCTTCCTTTTCCCCTGCGGATTCCAAAGGAGCGCCCGGCGCGTGGTGCTGGTGGTTGGTTTCCGAAGGGTGTGTCCAATCCAACCCCACTTCCTCCTTAGGATCTGTTGGTCGACTGCTCCTGTCCCGCCCTTTCCCAGAGGTCTTCGTTGCGGATCTTTTCAGGCCACCTGATGTTGTAGATGCGCCTAAGACACGTGTTGACAAATGTCTGGATTTTCTGCGTGGCTGCCTTGGTTTTTCTCCACGTCTCAGATCCATACAACAGGACGGACTTAACATTGGAGTTGAAGAGAAGAATCTTGGTGGTCTGGCTGATGTTCTTTGAGGCCCAGATGTTCTTGAGCATGATGAAGGCTGCTCGGGTTTTGCCAATCCTGGATGCGACATCACGGTCCGTACCCCCCTGCCTATCCACCACACTCCCTAAATAGACGAAGGACTTAACCTCTCTCATGGGTTCTCCACCAACTGTGACTGGTGCTTGGACATTGGTGTTGATCCTCATGAGCTCTGTCTTGCCCTTGTTGATCTTCAGCCCTGTGCCCGCTGATGTTGTTGCAAGGCGAGTTGTCTTGTCCCGCATCTGACTGTGGCTGTGTGACAGGAGAGCCAGGTCGTCTGCAAAGTCGAGGTCGTCGAGCTGCGTCCAGAGTGTCTATTGAATCCCGTTGTTTTTGCCTGTTGTAGTGGTCCGCATGATCCAATCGATGACCAAGAGGAACAAGAACGGTGACAGCAAACACCCCTGACGAACTCCGGTTCTGACCTCGAAGCTCTCCGACAGCTGGCCGGCGTGAGCTACTTTGCACGTCATTCCCTCGTAGGTGCAACGGATCAGGGAGACAAATGTCTCTGGTACTCCGTAATGCCTCATCAGTTTCCACAGCGTCTCTCTATCCACGCTGTCGAATGCCTTTTCATAGTCGATGACGTTTATGTAGAGCGGGGAGTTCCATTCCAACGACTGCTCCACAATGATGCGGTTAGCAAGTATTGCTAACCACTAAATCGCCACACATCCACACACGAGAACGAAGACTGTGTTAATGATTTCATAAGTCAGCTGTCAAGCTTGTTGCAGTTTCATTCAGTAATCGGGAAAATTTGGCTCATATGTTACCCTGTGTAATTTACAATGGAATTTCTATTACGGGACACCCTCGGGACCAGTAGAAATGTCCCGTTAAAGGGAGAAGAAATTGAAACATGTGAAATAAAAAACAAACAGCTCAATATATTTGCTCGATATTTCGGTTTGTAAAACAGAATATACAGAAGAACTCAGAGAAAAGCGAGCTAAATATGAAAGCTAAAAATCATCGATTGATAGGTGGTTTTCATGTGAAAAATCTCTAAACGCAGATTAAATTGGCGTTTGGAAATGTGAACTTACGAAGTGAGCTCGGAGGATAATCATCGAAGAAAGAAGAGAAATGTATAATAAACCTTTGAAGCATACAAATCGAGTCTGGGATTCATTTTGTGTTTGTGTGAAATTCGCAAGCCACAGCAACGATAGGGATCACGTGTTCCTCGGAAACCAACCTGATACTGCGTCATCAGTGTGCTTCAGTTTCAAAACCGAACTGCTTTGGCAAACTCATTCGAAACAAAATACCTCGATCGTTAGATAACTAACCCACCCTCCAACTATGATGGTATTAAATAAGTTCATTTTATTGTAACAAAGTGATGATCGTGTAAAGATATAAAAGCTACCTGTCATTAACAGCTATTACTAAATCAAGCAAACAAGGCGGAAGTATTAGCCACAAGGCATATTTATGCAAAACTTCCAAAGTTGACACTAGAAGAACAAGTCGCAGTTAATGGCCATCTCAAAATGATGCAAGCTGTTTGGGTTGTGTTTCTGGAAGCTGTTGTTGTGCATGGTAAGTTATACTTGTCATACATTATTAGCGTTCAATGGCCATAAATCACAAATGAAGCCTGTCCTTCGCCAAAAGGAGATCTAACAATAGTGCATGTACATACAACCATTTTAAAGTAGGTTCACACAATCTGACCGTCACCTTCCTTTTTGAAAATTTGGGAGCACGGTATAGCGCCGTCAAAGCAAAAGCAAGTAATAGAGAAAGATTCTCTTTTATTGATTTGTCCTTTTACATCTGATGAAATCAGTCGTAGGTGTATAACGAGGACGCGGCGCAAAATTTATTTACAATTAATCCGACATATATAACGGAACGTTTCTAAATCACGAATTACCGAGTCCAGACTTCTGAAAACCAACGGCTGATGCTATTTTAATTTTAAACAAAATTTAATTCGTTCGTTTTTCTGAAGCGGATGTAGCAAACATTTTATAAAGCGTGAACGATGAATCTCGCCAGAAGGAATTTTGTAGAGCACTGCTTAGCACTCCGAAATGCGTTCAACCCTTTCTCTCGCATGTAGTCCCATCTGCGAAAACGCCGTATATCGAGAAACAAACAGAACCACTGCAAATAATCTGCCTTAAAGCATTTAACGTGAGGACTTAAATGAACTCAAAGTCATATATCCATCTCGTGTAGCCGGACTTAAGGAGCCATCAAGACTAAGCAAAAACAACTCAAATTACACAAACGTTAATGCCCCTCCCCCTTCCCCCCACCCCCCCCCCCCCCCCCCGTCTCGTAACTTCAAGAACATTAAGTCTATGACAATGAAACCTAGAGGGTACATAGTACGTCCAAAACTGTCTCCTTTGCGGTCCGCACAATGGAGCGATGTAGTTATTAGGTAATTAGTTATACGGCCGCCATCTTGGATTCGCCATCTTGGATTTCTGAATTTTTTAAAACCTCTTAAAAACCATGCAAATTCACTCAAAATTAATGAAAACCAATACTCTGAATAAACGCTAAATGACGCTAAATTAACATTACCAATAAACATTGTTTTTCTTCATTCAAAGGTTTAAATATGCAAATTTCAAAAAACATGGCTGTCAAAATCTTGTTGGAAACATCAAGTCACGTGATCAAAAATTGTCATATGAAATTGTTGCCAGATAAATTTTAGGAAAAGTCACAAAGTTTGATGGCGTTTGAATACATATTAAAGAAAAGTTATGAATGTTGAAAGTTAGCGCGAGCACTTTGTGCCCCCCCCCCCCCCCCCGGCCGAATAGGGTTAATTATTTCTGAATCATTTTCCACTTATTCCAGGCAACTTTTCATTAGTAAGCATGTAGGCTATTTTTCAGTTTTAACGGCTTTTTGAAAAACAGTTGGTAATTGTGTTTAGTCCGGAGGCTATATGAGAATGAAATAGTGTGCATATATGTAGTGAATGTTAGCGGGTCCTGTCAGTTAATAAAAAAACAACAATTCAAAACAGTACAATTTGATGTAGAATCCAGTATTAACTCTCTAATGCGACCGCAGCTTGCATGTCTCCAGGATCATTTCGTATTTGTGCAATGGGGATCACGTGTGTTCTGTCGTGAATTGTAATACCGTCGTGAATTGTAATACCTGTCGTGAATTGTAATAACAGTTGTCGTGAATTGTAATACCTGTCGTGAATTGTAATAACAGTTGTCGTGAATTGTAATAACGTACCTATCGTGAATTGTAATAACCTGTTGTCGTAATTTGTAATAATCCGAGCTGTCGTGAATTGTAATACCACGTTGTCGTGATTTGTAATAAGTCTTAAGAACAAACATTTACAAAAGAAAATAACAATTAATTAGCTGGATTTATCCAGGAAACTCGTGTTTGAATCTCGTGATGTAAAATTACTTCTCTGCTGGCCAACACAACAAGGGCTATTCGATCAGTAATATTCCCTCCGGCTTTTGTCAAGTCCGTAGTAGTAAAGCCGGTACATGTCAGTCGGTGCGGGAACATTTGAAGAAAGTCCTCAAGGAACTGTTATTTACAACCGAGTGTCAAGTATGTACGTGACTCTCGTACGTTGAGACAACATGCTTGCAGAGCATATTAAAAAGAACGAGACTTCCTTGTCCAAATGTAGTTATTCACCACTCAAGATCTTTTTCGTATTTTTAAAATACTTTGTTGTGAAATAGCGTATTTTTGTCGTATTTTAGAAAAGTCAAGCAGTTGAAATACGGTCCGAAGGCCCCAAAAGCGGAGACCTCTGTTTTTTTCTGTCGTACCATCCTGAAAAGTCACAAAACGTCGTAAAACATAACTCATACGCTAAGAGGACCATTTAGCGGTGAAATAATCAGGGTCTTCGTTTTATAGTTTACCCCCACCAAAACTATGCATGAGAGATTGTCTTCATCAGTTAAGCTGTAAAGGTTTAACCAATGAGAGTGAGCGTTTCCCACGACTTAAAACAAACAAAAGTAAACACGAGATACTCCACACTTTTTACAGTGGTATCAAGATGGCTTGTAAATGGAAATGTTCCGTGCTTTTTGTATTATTCTTCGCTTGCTTTCTTTGTTGCAATACGGCGAAGCCTAGAGACAGAGATCCACGAGAAGTGTATATTCATCCTATCAGTGATGAGGTTTATGACACCTTGTTATTACTTGTCCAAGGAAAATTTGATGTGCCGGTAAAGAAGCGCACGCGTGTCCAAAAGAACGCCCTGGTACGATTTTGGAGAAGACAAGAGCAATTTCATCTTGGGAAAGAAAGTACTCCTACATTATATTTCTCAGGAAAAAAGGTTGTAAAGAAGTCCTCCATATCAGCCGTCGTTGCAAATACCTTTGATCAGGCGAAATCTGGAGGGTGCAAAAAGCTACGAGATCGAGCTGCAAGCAGTTATGCCGGGTTAAGCGAAAAAAAAATACTACAAGTAACGAACAACGAATTTAAATACCGAGTTCACAACGCGAGGTTTACGAACAAGGCGACTCCTAAACCCGTTACAGCAAAGCATGTGCAGTCACAGCACCAGATTGATCTTATTGATCTCAGTAAGGATCCCGTTAAACACAGTGGCAAGGTGTATAAGTATATCTTATCGGTAATTGACGTATTTAGCCGCTTTTTATGGCTAGTTCCAATGGAACGCAAGTCAAGCAGAGAGGTTGTTCGATTGTTGCGACCAATTTATGATGAACATGGTCCCCCTGATCGACTTCAGAGTGACCGTGGCCCCGAATTTCAAGGAAAACTGCGGTCTCTTTGTACTCACTATAAGATCAAAATGATAAAATCAAGACCTTATCATCCCCAATCACAGGGAAAGGTGGAGCGATCACACAGGAGATTAAGAACAAAGATCATGTACGATCTTATCAACCTGGGAAAGAAGGGTGTAAACTGGGCGTCTAATCTGGGTTCATACAATCGCATTCTTAACGAGGAAAGTAAAGAAGAACTGGGATGGAAAAGCCCATTCGAGATTTACTTTGGTCGGAAATCAAATATTCTTGTCAAGGCAGCGTTAGAGGAAGAAGAAGCTGATACGGATCATTGCATTATTGCGGCCCCCAAAAGAAAGGATTATCAGTGCCATTTCAGTAATGTCAAAAAATTGCGAAAAAGGGCAAGGCTTTACAGTAGAAGAATAAATAAAAGAATGCTTAATCGACACGCACGCCTTCACAAAACTCCAGCATACAAACCTGGTGATGAGGTTTTAGTGCGCTACCGACCAGAGAGCAGAGGAAGTATTCCCTCCAAACGACGCATTGTTCTGAAAGGAACGATCGTAAAGAAAAGTAAAAGAAGTGCTATGTACAAGGTTCGCATTGTACCTCCTACATCAGAAAGACAGATAGAGAAGTGGGTTTCTGTTGAAGATATCGCATATCTAATGAGCAAAGCTGAAGAAGAAAAGAGGGCAAAACAAGAAAAAAAGCTAAAATTGAAGCAACTCAGAGAAAAGCTCTACATTCCGATGACACGGTACGATCGTTATGAATCATTTTCTAGCATGGGTTATTCAGTGGTCTATGATCCAAAAGGTGACGGAAACTGTCAGTTTGAAGCGTTATGCTACTGGCTTCAGAGGCTGGGTATATACCGCTCAGTGGAAACCCTTCGTGATGAAATAGTTGAATACCTTGCACAGCACCCCTATAATGCAGATGGGGATCCTTTAGAGTATTTCGCTGCAATACCATGGGATGACTATCTTGAGACAATGGCAAAGAACGGTGAATATGGGGATCATATAACATTGCAGGCTGCAGCTGAGATTTTCAATGTTGAGATTCTTGTTGTTTCGTCCCTTGGTCCTGACGGAACAACAGTGATTTCTCCAACTGCAAACATTCCAGTAGCAACGGTTCAGCTAGGTCACTTTGCTGAGGGAGCCGGTGAACACTATCTATGTGTTCAAGAAAGCTTCCATTCAAACGAAGAGGCCATGGAATATGTCAGGCAAGTACGCTATGAAAACAGCGAATTCTCGAGTCATGATGAAAACAGCAACGATAATTTGAACCGATCAGAACAACAGATCACAGAAGAAAGACATGAGCCACAAGAGAATGAAGATGGTGACATCTCAAAGAATCAAGAGGATTCAGGTGCAGAACTACAGAACAACGACGTACGAATTCGTTTTGTTCCTGATAACACTTTGACGATGAACAAAGGAAGCCAAAACTTGCCAGAAATGTCAATGGCAATTCAGCTTCCTATTGAGCTTATAGATTACATAATCAAACTAGCAGTATATTCATCAGATTTTTCTTGGCCGAACCACATTTGTTATGTGTACAGTCAGATTTACAACATTAATAGTCAATTCCGCGAATGTGTTAAGAAGCTGCGCCACAGGCTTCCACGGGTACATTTTCCATTAGGCAATGCTGGCCACATCAGTGTTGCAAAACTGATCAGACAATTCGGATCTGGCAGTGGCCTATTATTGGAAGTAAAGAAAATAATTTCTCATCCGCGGTGGAACACCGCATGGCTGAAGCTTTACGCCACTGGTTATGGATGGTTTACAATTTTAAATATTATCTGGCGAAAGAAGATGGCTCGAAAGTAGCGCAATAAGCTTGGTTATGATTATTAAGGCGACGTTACACGGGACGATTCGCAAGGACGATTTTTAGCGTAACAATGTTGCGTTATAAGTTGCGCTAAAAGTTGACGCCGTGTAACATGGGTACGCGGACGATTTTCTTCGAAATTTTTGCGTTGCGAGTTTTTGAAGCTGAATCAAAAACTCGCAACGCGAAAATTGCGAAGGAAATCGTTCGCGCACCCATGTTACACGGCGTCAACTTTTAGCGCAACTTATAACGCAACATTGCTGCGCTAAAAATCGTCCTTGCGAATCGTCCCATGTAACATCACCTTAATGCAGGAGATGTTTGCTCTGTTTTTTTTTTCTTTCCTAGTTACTGTTGACCTACGCCGCAAAATGAAAATGATTAGCACGGGGCGAATCTTTTGTACTTTATTATTATCATAGAACATGAATTGTTTACCAGGTGATTTGAGTAATCTGCAAGAACCTGACAAATTGTACTGTTCGGGTGTTAAAACGTTGTGTTGCTTCAATTTCAAAGCGTAAACATATGTTACGAAAGTAAGCTGGATTTTGTGTTTCAAAATTTTAAAAAAATACACATGGATCAAAATAAAGGTTGGTCTTTTTGCGTCATTTTTGGTATTTCCTTTTGTAATTGTTTGTTCTTAAGACTTATTACAAATCACGACAACGTGGTATTACAATTCACGACAGCTCGGATTATTACAAATTACGACAACAGGTTATTACAATTCACGATAGGTACGTTATTACAATTCACGACAACTGTTATTACAATTCATGACAGGTATTACAATTCACGACAACTGTTATTACAATTCACGACAGGTATTACAATTCACGACGGTATTACAATTCACGACAGAACACACGTGACTATACTGAGTAAATTAAGGCGAAAGGCCATTTTCTTGGAAACCAACGTGCTGCGTCATTGTGCTTCAGTCTCAAAGCCGAACTGTTTTGACCAGCGCATTCAAAACAAAAAACTCAAACCTTTACATACCTTCCAATTCAAGCTTACAAACGGATTATTGTACAAAGATAGTACCGTTTCATATATAAGCTATCCGTCATTAACAGGAATTTAATCAAGCAAACAAGGCGGAAGTTTTAGCCGCAAGGCATATTTATTTATGCAAACTTCCAAGTCACAGTTAATGGCCATCTCAAAATGATGCGAGCTGTTTGGGTTGTGTTTCTGCTAGCTGTTGTTGTGCAGGGTAAGTTATCAGTACTTGCCATACATTATTAGCGTTCATTGAGATCGAGACATACTGCGATGGTGAAACTGATGATAAATTACAAGGGTTCTTCGCCCATAAGAGATCTAATACTGAAAGTACATGACTTAATGTACAGAAGGCACTGCATGCATTGCCAAGCAACTATTCAAAAAAAGCGTCACACAACCTAACCGTCATCTTCCTTTATGAAAATTTTGGACCACGGTTTAGCGCCGTCAAAGAAAAAGCAAGCAATAGCGAAAGCTTCTATTTTATTGATTTGTCCTTATACACCTGATCAACTAACTCATACATATATAACAAGCACGCAGCGCAATATTTATTTTCAATTTATCCCGCCAGATATAACAGAACGTACGTTTCTTAATACATCAGGAAGGTTAAATGTCAGACTTCTAAAAACCCAACGCTATGGTTTTAATTTCCTTTATTTTTGGCGATCGAGGCCGTTTAGAGTTATTCTGCTGTTCAAGATGCTTGTGACTTTTCAATTAAACGGATGTAGCTATAACATTGCATAAAGCTTCAGAGCTGACTGCTGCTTTTAATACGACTCCGAAATGTGTTCAACCCTTTCTCTCGCATATGGTCCCATCTTAGAAAAAGTATATCGAGAAACAAACAGCACCAAAGCAAATTGTCTCCTTGAACTCCATTATATAGCTCAAACTTTAGGACTTCATCTATAGACTCAAAGTTATATGTATCCACCTCGTGTAACCAGCCGTAAGGAGCCACCAAGACTAAGCAAACACACCGAAATTATGAATAAACCTCAGTGTTTCTCTTTGGGACGACAAGAGATAGACTCTAATGTTTATGTTCGATATTTGCTTTATAAATAATTCCGAGGTAACCACTCGTCGATGTTTTCAGCAGTACTCTAGATCTTTCTGCCGTTTTCGCTGTTCGAAGGATCATCTGACTGATGATGCCATAAGCGGGAATAGGATATTTTCAAATCTCTTCAATACTTTAAAACGTTTATAAGCTTTATTTCGTAATCATTCTTCACTCATTTCAGGCAACTTGCCATTGATTAACAGGCTAATTTTTAGTTTAAGTTTAGCAGCTTTTGAAAAACAACTTGTATTTGTATTATTTATATCCGGCGGCTATATATTAAATAAAATAATGTGCATATTATATTATGAATGACAGCTGTTAGTTAAAGTACGCTGAAAATAAAGCAACTCTAATCACGGTGTTTGAATTTTATAAGTTGCACTACAATGTATAGTCTTGATCAGTGTCTATTCAAGATTTAAAAGTGATTTAAGGATTCATCTTTGTAACACAAAATATATACTAGAGTCGTTTGTAGTCGTCATTGAACCCGTCGTTGAACCCGTTGCAATTTGTTTACAAGAAAATTGAGTAAAAACTAAAACATGAGTTACAAAGAAATGACTACTAATACAACACTTGTCTTGAAAGGACCGTTTACGTAAGCGAACACGATTAACACATTTAAGCACCCTAAAAAGTGTTTAACCCTTTCTTTACAAGATACAGAAACAAGCAACAACACAGTAGCGTCTCGTCGCTTCTATCGCGTGAACTACCCATTTTTGTCGAAAAATGTACTAGTTACCGCCACTAGTCGGGCGAATTCAACCTGTGTAAATATTGCTGCCACTAGTCGTGGAGACTTGTCCTCGTAGTTTTCTCGTGTGTACTGCTCTTGCGAACTTGTCGCCGAGACCAAATAAATGAATTAACCAATCAATGGCCAAGTCAGACTGTTCCACCAGCTTGAATTGATAAAGAGTTATTGGTAGAACCTCCTGTGATTTTCACTCTTCATTGGGCTTTTGAAATAGTAACTTAAGAGAATTTTTTATGATTAATACAATTCTTGGAATCGCCCGGGCTTGTTGAGCTGTAAGTCATCCGTGAATGCTTTTCAATGTGATTTATCTTTCTCTTTTTGCGACGCGTCAATTTCGCGAAATTCGGCAATTTCTTTTGCCAAAAGAGTGTCGCGAAATTCTGGTGACTCGAAAATTAATTGTCTGGTTTATTTTTAGAGTAACATGTTTCAAAATATTCAAATTTTGAAGTGCGGTTGCATTAGAGTAGGGGTAAGAAATGTAAGATCAACGGAGTTGATCATGCATAAGTAAGCTAAATGCTGAACTTTCGAGATAACGAGCACTTTACTTTACGATCGGAATTGTCCCACTCTGGAACTGTGTTAAACTACGCGGCCAGTAGCCTTTGCAGCCTTGCCACGTTGAAGTGTTTTCTTTTTAGTATACCTATTCAGTGGTTGTACGTCTTCCGCCAAATTGATATTCCTTTTGCTCCAATCTTTTCCTTTAAGCGAATTACAAAGAGAAGCAGTAGTTACCGAAATCACGCTATCCGCGTGGTTACCTCTTTTAGTGTTTGGTCACGCCTTGTTGCCCTTTACAATTTGTTGGCAAGGAGATTAAGATAAGACAAACCGAAATACGAGACATGAACTGAATTGAAAACGATTAAAAATTTGCCAACTTACGAGTTGAATTGGTGACTTGTGACAACTGTCAATTTTCTTTACCATTCTTTTCTCCAAAGCGGAATGACAAACAGAAGCAGTAGTAACTAAAATCATGTTATCCACGTGGTTACGTTTTGTTTACGGTTAAAGATGCATACTAGTTGCGGGCACTAAATGATTGACAAACTTTGTTCGATCACAACGATCTTCTTCGATTTCGTCAACGCTACTTTCTATCAGATCTTGCAACACTTCGTTCGTACAAATCCTCATTTATCGGCCTCCTTCTCGCCACTTTAGAGTGTTTTTTTTAGCAACTACTTTATCATTATTAACATGAACATTTGACGTAAATATGATCTTAACACTTTCAATTGAGTGTCGCACGGACCAAAACAAAAATAATGGTTATGATCAATCAAAATAGACGCACACAATCCAATGAACCGGTCAAAAATCGAAGCAAATACATGTAGTCAGTCATGTAGCAAATACATGTAGTCAGTCATGTAGCAAATACATATACATGTTTGCTTTAAGCAAATGCGGAATTACGTATATTTACTTTCGACACTCAATTAAAAATCACTCTAAAACATAGATAGACTTCGTTCCTGCTGTGAGTGCCGTAGCACGAATGACGTAAAATAAAAGATTCAAAAGACAGAAAACAATCATAAATCCAAAACAAAACTAAAATACAAAACCTTAAAAACAACAGAAGTACGCTGAATGTGTTCCGTTACTTCCAGAAAGATCCATAGACAGCGAGAGTAAGTTCAAGTGCCCTCTCATTTGAATAATAAAAGCTAGGTACGTCATTAGCTTTTTCATCACACATTTGCGCTTTTTTACATGTTAAAATCCACTGATAACTGTTGCTCTATCAAGCATTAATGTGAATAGACAAACTTGTCATCATGAGCGCACAATTTTGAGATAATATAGCTATAATATACACAAAAACGTTGCAAACACCTATAAGGGCTATAAGTAATCAAGCAAACAAGGCAGAAATTTTAGCCGCAAGGCATTTTTATTTATGCAAAAAATCCAAAGCTGGCACCAAAAGAACAAGTCCCAGTCATGAATGGCCATCTCAAGATTATGCTAACTGTTTGGGTTGTGTTTCTGCTAGCTGTTGTTGTGCAGGGTAAGTTATATTGGAAACTAATGAGGGTGCAAAAATTATGTGCTTTGCTCCATTAATATTTTTAAGTGCAAATAACACTTTTAAAAAAATCTGCACTTTCTTCCATGAATGACTAAGTGCAAATTAATGGGGTTAGTTTTTAGAGAAACTGTGGTGCTGCATCGGTGAGGGTGAAGCACAAGAATTTGGTTTTATCGACTGAGTCGATAAGGTAAATTAGCCACCGTAAAAAGATTCGAGAAAGCTGACGTTTCGAGCGTTAGCCCTTTGTCGGAGCGAATCAAGGGATTGTGAGTAATGTGTGGTTTTATATAGTAGGTGGAGTTTCGCTATTGGTGGAAATTTGGTGACGTAAAAAACAAATGTAAATTAGTTGAATGAAAAGCGTTCGTTGATTCCGTGGGGTTTGAGAGTGCCGATTTGAAAGATGATTTTTTTTGTTCTTGGTTTTTACGGCTTTCTATGTTGCCCTGGTATAGGGAAAGGCCGCAGAATGTCATGTGTTGTTTACAATGGTTAGTAACAATACACTGTCAATTCACTAAACATTTTCATGGAAGTTTGCTCGGAAAAAAAGTTCTAAGCGTTTAAAAACTATATGAACCGCAGAATTGTCGACGCCATTTGCCAACACACTTTTGTTCAGGCACGAGGCGTTTTGATCAGTTTTCAACGAAAAGAAGCTCATTATTTCGAGCCGAAAAGAGAAAACTAAGATAGTTACATAAACTAATTATTTTATTCCTGGCCAGAGCGTAGCGAGGTTAATAAATTTGTCGTCCCTCGAGAGCTGAGCCGCGTGAATTCGAGCCAAAAAAAAACCAAATATATATAATAATAATAATAATAATGTTAATAGTCGTTACATTTAATTTCCAAAAAAAACCGCAATATCGCCATACCGCTCACTCGTTCTATCACTCAGCTGTAAACTTAGTAACGTAATGCTTTGCTACGAATGCGTTTCGTAACTGAGAACAACGTTAATCCCCGCGTGAATCCAGCGATAACAATAACTAATTTGCTGTAAACGAATCTAAACATCAATAACCTTAAAGATGTTTCGCATTTGGAGTCTTGAATGCGACATTAAAATCGATCTAAAAGGATTTTTCAAACGAGGCGCGCGTTTTGATACGTTTCTACCTTTATAGACTTTATACGATAACAAATTTAGTCTTATCTTAGTGTATATTAAAAAATATATCGAACAGTGTTAGTGTGAAAACATAAGCTTACCGCCAATATTATTGCGTTACGCGTTAGCATTTCTTATTCACGGGTTGGCTCTTAGGAGCCTTTGATCTCTTGTCAAAACAGACAAGAGAGAGAATTCGTGACATATACGTGACTTCCGGTCACAGAGATCTATTTTCGTTTTGACCTTAACATGTAATATAATAAGTTGATTGTGTAATTAATAAATCAGTAGTAGTATTGTTGTTTAATCGTTGTGGTGTGTTTGTGTTCTGACAGTCGGCGCTATTTCTTCGAATTTAGACTTATCGGATTTACGGACAGTCATCGGAACAAAACATTTTGGTCCTTCGAGCCGGATTTAATGTAGGATTCCGTTTGCTGGAAAGATATTTCGTGGAATTATCGGACTGCAGGATTATCGTGGAATTTGGGGGTGGGGCGCAAAGCCATATTAAAGGAAAATGAGCAGTACAAAGGAACTAAAAAAGAGTAAAAGAGAGTTAAAAACGGCCATCACCAGAGCCCTGACGGATCTGGCTGTGAAACTATCAGATGTGGAACCGGATTGAGAGAGCATTAAAGGAATTTTAGCGCTTATCGAAGACAAGAAAGGAAATGCCTTGGCCGTAATGGTGGACTTGGAATTGCAGCTTGAGAAGGAGAAGAAAAGCAATGAAACTGACAAGATAAGCGATGAAGCTGATTCACTTATCGATCGAGTAGATCAAGAAACAAGCCAAGCGCGTTCGTTTTTGGCATCTACAGGCAACATTTCGTCGACAGTGATCACTCATGCACCGGAAAACGAGTCTCCACATGGCGTCAACAATCATCCGAATGAACACCTTGAGATAATAAAAATACCCATCTTCAATGGAAATAAATTGGAATTTCAGCAATGGTTTGCGACATTTTCGACTTGTGTAGACAAATCATCGCTTTCGCCGCAGTATAAGATGCTAAGATTGGAAAGTTGTTTGCGGGGAGAGGCAGCAGAAGCCATCAAGGGTCTTGGTTACTCCGAGGCAACTTACAACGTCGCTAAAGCCAGACTGGAACGAAAATATAGAGGAGATCGTCGAAAAGTACAGTCGCAGCTTGACGAGCTACGCAAAATGAATTCGGCATTGGATCACTTGACAAATTTGCGGATATTGTAGAGAGAATTGTTGTTGTTTTGAAAGAAAATGGTCTTCACGCAGAGTTATCGGGCGGCACCGTTTACGGAATAGTAGTGGAAAAGCTCCCTGAAAATTTGCTAAAGCAGTACTACCGATGGGTGAGAGAAAAAAGAAAACACGAACCGATGGAAAGCCTTAACGAATGGGTCGCTGAAGAGGCGGATTTTCAAATGCAAGCGGCGGAAGTAAAGCACGGTTTCACTTCAAAATCGGAAGACTAGCGGAAGCAGGACAGCTACAAGTGGCGTCGTCGAGACGCAAGTGGGAAGTCTGGCAAATCGTTCGGTGCAAACCGACAAGAAGGAAATAAAAATTCAGGCAATGAAAGCTGGAGAAAAGAAAAGCCATGTAGAGCATGTGGAGAAAAGCACAGTATCGACAATTAAGTGTAAAGTCTTCGAAGGATGGTCGAAAGAGAAACGATGGGAGGCAGCCAAACAGTTTGGATTATGTTTTCGGTGTTTAAGCGGCGATCATTTGGGCCACCAATGTCCAAACAGCAAAGGTTGTGACTTCGAAGGATGTCAGCGGACTCACATTACGTGCAACAACGACAGGAATTATCGGACTCCGTCACGGAGGGGGATGGGAACGCCCAAACAACGACTCTTAACACCGTCAAGCAGCACGAAGAAAGAATCATCGCCCTTCGCACAGTGCCAGTAATACTTAAACACGGAAAGAAAAGATTAAAAGTCAACTGTTTTCTGGATGAGGGCAGCGACACAACGTACGTTAATGCGGACGTTGTTGAAGCTTTAGGAATTCCTCGAACCAAAGAAGAGATCACTATTAACGTGGCAAATGACTAGAAAATTCGACTTTATGGCTGCAACTCTCGAAATTGGCATTGAAAGCATCGACGGAAAGGTGGACACTACCCTCGTAGTTAAAACAAGCAAGAAAATTAGCGGAAGAATGAAAACCACGGACTGGGTGAAAATGAAACATCAATGGAATCATCTCAGAGATATTCCGTTCCCAAGTCTCGCCGAGAAAGGAATAATTGATGTACTTCTCGGGTCAGATTACTATCATTTGATGTTTCCCATGCAGGAAATTCGAGGTAGAGAAGACGAACCAGCCGCTAGACTCTGTCCTTTAGGCTGGACAGCCATCGGAAGAATCGGAAGATCGCCACAGTCAAAGGAAGTACAAGCTGCAAATACCGCATACTTGCACACGTTCCGCTGTCAAGTCATGACCACGGACATTGTTCCCGCAGCCTTAGAACCTGGTGAAGATTTGAATTTCAGTTTGAAACGTTTCTGGGATTTAGAAACAGTCGGAATAGTTGCTCACAATCTGGAGCAAATCGGAATGACACCAGACGAGAAAGTAGCATGGAAGAAAGTAGAACAGTGTTAGCATACAATGGGGAACGCTACAAAGTCGCTGTACCATGGAAGAACGAGAGATCGAATCTCCCTAACAATCGCCAAGTTGCAGAGAGACGACTCCAATTGGTCGAGAAGAAACTAATGAAAGACGAAAACGTAGCCACCGCCTATCAGGGGGTAATAGACGAGTACCTGAAGAAAGAATACATCAGACAAGTAGCTACTTTCTGAGGCTGTACCAGAAAGTGAATGGTTTTTACCGCATTTTCCAGTGGTACGTCCTGACAGAGCAACGACGAAAGTGCGAATCGTTTTCCATGCGTCGACGAAGCTTAACGAGAAGAGTCTTAATACAGAAGCACTGCCTGGACCGAAGCTGTAAAGTAATATTTTCGATATTCTCGTACGTTTTCGAAAGGAACTTGAAACATTAGTGGGAGATGTCAGTAAAACGTATCATCAGTTGCTCCTTAAACCAGAAGACCGACCACTACATCGCTTCTTGTGGCGAAATTTGAATGTACATAATCGTCCGCAAGTATACGAAGTTTCAAGATTTGTGTTCGGCGGGTGCTACTGCCCATTTTGCGCCCAGTTCACCTGGCAAACACATGCTGAGAATAACAAGACAAAGTACCCTTTGGCCGCAGAAGCAGTTCACCGCAACTGTTATATGGACGACTTGATGCCATCGTTACCGAACATCGAGATCGCCAAAGATACCCGCAGACAACTAACAGGGCTAGGTGCCCAAGCTGGATTTCACATACGAAAATGGATGTCAAACCAAGCTGAAGTATTAAACGACATCCCAGAAGCTGATCATGCATCGAAGATCGACTTAGAACGGAACAAGCTTTCAACAACGAAGACGTTGGGTGTCCTGTGGACTGCGAAAGATGACACGTTCTCGTTTAACTATGCTCTGACACCAGATCTGGATCTCACAAAACGCAACGTGCTAAAGAAAACCGCAACAATATACGGCCCTCTCGGATTCCTGGCTCCTTATGTTGTAAGAGCGAAACTCCTTATTCAGCAGGCCTGGGTCGAAGCAGAAGACTGGGATACTCTACTTCTAGTTCACCATCAAGAACAGTGGAAATCGTGGTTTCAAGAATCGAGCGATCTGCAACGAATTCGAATCCCACGTTGCCTGAAAGACAGACATTCCACGGCAGTTAACGTTTCGCTTCACACGTTTTCGGACGCTTCAGAGACAGCCTATGCTACAGCAGTGTACAGTCGGCACGAGTATGAAGATGGAACAATCACTACAAGATTGATAGGATCGAAGACACGGCTTGCTCCCTTAAAAGCAGTCAGCATTCCACGACTCGAGCTCATGGGAGCAATGATCGGCTTGAGGTTAACCAAGCAGATTAGTTTAGCATTGGAGAATTCCAATCCAACAAGCTATGTTCCCACCAAGCATAACCCTGCTGCTCATGGCACTAGAGGACTTACCGTTTCGGAGCTAGCAGATACCGACATGTGGTGGAATGGTCCGAAGTTTCTGTTGTTCCCAGAAAGCGATTGGCCTGAACGGAAATCGTCTCAACCTACTGAAGCTTTGACAGAAGTGAAATCTGAACGACGACAAACCCTCAAAGAACAATTTGAAAGTTCAGATGAACAAACCGCGATTCGAACCTTAGCACAGAATTCGTCGACGTTTGCTATAATCGACAAACAGGATTGGCGTCTAGACCCGACAAGATTTTCCAAGTGGTACCGAATTTCCTCTAACGGACGTTTAGAACTTGGACGGTCCCTAGTTCGAGTGCGAAGTTGGGTTTTAAAACGATTTATCAAGAACTCTGGAGTCCCTCCCGAACAACGCATCAAGGGAGAACTCAAGGCAAACGAATTACAAGACACGGAATTAGAAATAATCAGTGAAACACAGCAAGAAGAATACAACGAGGAAATTGCTGCATTAACCGCAGGAAGAGAATTGTACAAGAGAAGTCCTCTACTACGGCTCACTCCGATGCCGGACTCAGGTATTCTGCGCGCCAACACAAGACTTCGTCACTCAGAAGATCTCACGAAAGGGATCAAGTTTCCCATCATCTTACCGAAGAAGCATCCTGTGAGCCAGTTAATTGTGAAGTATTATCACGCACGGGAAAGCCACGAGATGGGTGTTAATTACACTCTAAACCACCTTCGTCAACAGTATCACGTCATTCACAGTCGCCAAGAAGTTAAGCGATGCATAAGAAACTGTTATGAATGTAAGAGGCGTTTCCGAATGCATCCCGTTACACAGCAGATGGCACCTCTTCCACATTTTCGCTTGGAGATGACTTACCGACCGTTTACGAATTGCGCTACAGACTTCGGTGGACCGTACTTGACTATCCAAGGGCGTGGGCGAGTTCGAACCAAGAGATATTTGTGCCTTTTCCTCTGCTTACAAACTCACTGCTGTCATCTAGAAATGGCTACGTCTCTCGACACAGCAGGTTTCTTAAACGCTTTCACAAGAATGGTAGCGAGACGAGGCTGGCCTAAGATGATGTTGAGCGACAATGGGACCAATTTCATCGCTGCAGACAGAGAAATTAGAGAACTAGTTGCTCAGATAGACAAAGACAAGATTCAACGTTCCTCGGCAAATAAAGTCGTAGATTGGCACTAGAACCCACCAGCAGCGCTTCATTTCGGAGGAGTTTTCGAGTCCATGATAAAAGCTGCCAAACGAGCCATCTCAGCGATATTGAAAGACGCAGACGTCACCGACGAGGAATTACAAACCTGTTTCATTGGCGTGGAGAGTCTACTAAATTCAAGGCCACTGACAACTGTTAGTGATGATCCAAATGATGAACCTGTCCTAACACCTAATCGTTTTCTAATCGGCCAGATGGGTGGGGACATTGCACCTGACAGCGTCGATGACTTTGAGTTCAGTCCGCGAAATCGATGGAGACGTATCCAAGAGCCCATTCGCCGGGTGTGGCAGCGTCGGTTGAGAGAATATCTCCCTCATATTAGCTCTCGACACAAGTGGTTCTCGCAACACAAGAACCTCAAGGAAGACGACACAGTGATTTTGATCGACCCAAATGCGACACGAAGAGACTGGAAGGTTGGAAGAATCGTACGTACCTATCCTGGGGACGATGGACTTGTACGAGTGGTAGATGTGAAAGTTGGAGATCGAGTCTTGAAGAGACTGATAACCAAGCTTCGAACGGAATGAACTTTTTATAGAAATAAGTTTTCGTTATTGATTTACTTATCAAATCACAACAAAATAGACAATTTTTGTAATTTGGGAGGGGGAAATGTTAGAGAGAATTCGTGAAATATACATGACTTTCAGTCACAGATATCTATTTTCGTTTTGACCTTAACATGTAATATAATAAGTTGAATGTATAATTAATAAATCAGTAGTAGTATTGTTGTTGAATCGTTGTGGTGTGTCTGTCTTCGGACAATCGGCGCTATTTCTTCGAATTTAGACTTATCGGATTTACGGACAGTCATTGGAACAAAACAGACAGATGGTTTATCGATCTTAAATGTCTTTTTCTTTTTTTTTTCAGTCAAACCAGAGAATATCACTTTCACAGTGAATGACTCAAACATATGTGTAGGTGATGTTATCAGATTAAACTGCTCTTTTCATGGTAACCCTGCGGTACATACTTATCAGCTGTTTGAAAATGATACCCTGATAAGTAACAGCAGCAGTCCAATAGCATGGAGCAAATTAGCATCAACTGGAGGAGTGTTTGTTTACAGATGTGAAGCTAACAACACTGTGGGAACAGCAAGCAGTACAACAAATGTCACTGTAAATGGTTAGAATAATATTTTTGCTTTTAGTTGGCATTGAATTTAAAGACAGGAATATTCAATTAGATGAAGTCGGTTAAAAGGGAGTGCGTGATTTCATTCAAATTGTCTTTTCCTCTCTTGGTCTACAATTTTAATTTTTTACTATTGGCATAGCCGACGGGTCAAGGACTGTCCTCCGTATCTTCAATTTCTTCTTGTTCTTCTTCTGTTGCATAAATTGTGTTTCGCCATCTATTATTTTGGAATGTTTAATTCCAGCTGGTTTTGCGTTTCATGCACTTTGCTTTTGTACGGGGAGTGGGATAAAGACGCCATGATGTCAAGCTGTGTACAGCTTCTCTTTGGAACACACATACACACTTTATTTGATCAGCAGGTTGATACAAGGCAGCGTTTAGCTGATCTCGTTTGCTAGTAATGTATGCGAAGCGGTGTGATGGCTGAACTTGCTTGACTGAAATCCACAACATATTATTCCCAACTTATATATTTTATTGCTTTCTGCGATTGCAGTGCATTCTTTTGTCCAGGCGTTCAATAAAAAGTAGTAGAATAGCTAGAATTCTTTCCATTTTCATTCATCTTGATGTAAAGTAACACAACTTTCATTTTTCTTCTTCTGTTGTTCTTGTTTCTCCATCATAGTGCCGTCATCCATCCAACCAATACCACAAAAAAATTTAACTGAAGGTGAGAACTTGACTTTGAGCTGTCAAGCATTTGGGACTCCTCCACCGACTGTGTATTGGATCAAGGTCAGCAGTGGTCAGCGCACCAATGGAAACGTGTTAAGATTCACAAATATTAACAGGAATGAAACTGGAGACTACAGATGTGAAGCCAGCAACGAGTGTGGCAATTCATCAGAGAATGTGACCATTCAAGTTCAGTGTAAGTTGAAGATAATAAACAAAGGAGACAGAGACAGTCTAGTTTATCGATCTTAAATGTCTTTTTCTTTTGTTTCAGTCAAACCAGAGAATATCAATTTAACAGTGAATGGCTCAAACATATGTGTGGGTGATGTTATCAGATTAAACTGCTCTTTTCATGGTAACCCTGCGGTACATACTTATCAGCTGTTTGAAAATGATACCCTGATAAGTAACAGCAGCAGTCCAATAGCATGGAGCAAATTAGCATCAACTGGAGGAGTGTTTGTTTACAGATGTGAAGCTAACAACACTGTGGGAACAGCAAGCAGTACAACAAATGTCACTGTAAATGGTTAGAATAATATTTTTGCTTTTAGTTGGCATTGAATTTAAAGACAGGAATATTCGATTAGATGAAGTCGA
>JAJGOT010001026.1:77500-100093 GCA_022457155.1 Cladopsammia gracilis | reverse complement strand
CATACCTATATAGCTCATATATGGGAGTACCCACCCCCCCCCCCCCCACCCCACTGCAAACAGAAATTTTCTGCTTTGTGGTGTCATCCGATAATTTGTGAAATACAACAGTCAAAGCTTGTGACTCTAATAATTTAGCTACTGGCAACAGTAGTATAGGGGCTTGGTGATCCGGGACCGCCTCCAAACGCCCGAGAAACCGCTTATTTTTGGAACTCCCGAACACCTTAGTTGCCGTGCCCCCAGGGCTCATTGTATTCGCCCTGGGGGCACGGCAACTCAGGCGTTCGGGAGTTCCCAAAATAAGCGGTTTCTCGGGCGTTTGGAGGCGGTCCCGGATACACCAAGCCCCTATACTACACAGGGCTTGTGAATGCTGACCCGGCACGAGACCACCAATTGGAGAAATCATACCCTCGCATATACCAACCCACATGGCGAACGTGAAAGCTTTCAAGGCCTTCATTAAATCACGCGAGACTGGTCTTATTCAAAGGAGCGAAGAATGGGTCAAAGCCAGACAAAATACAATCGGAGCCTCGGAGATCTCTGCCTTGACAGGGTCTTCGCCATTTGAGAGTCAGTCAAGTCTAATTCGCAAAAAGGTAAACCCATCGACATGAGCAAAAATGTGGCCTGCGCTTGGGGCACATTGTTTGAGTTTCTAGTCCGTGAATACTTTGAGAAGAAACATTCTGTCAAAGTTTTCGGATATAAGGGCTCTATAAATCTTCCAAAGGGGCACCCTCTTTTTGGAAAGGTTTCTTTCAGCCCAGACGGATATTTCTCACACAAAGACGAGACAATTGTCTTGTTAGAGTTTAAGTGCCCTTACACCAGAAAGATCGCATATAAAAAAATTCCTAAACAGTATCGTGATCAAATACAAACAGGCCTTGCTCTCAGCGGGAAGAGAGTTAACAAAGGCTTGTTTGTAGATGCCTATTTCAGAATGTGTTCTTTGAAGCAGCTTGGCCTTAGCCTTGAACATAATTCCTTTCTAAACAAAGGGGTTGTACACAAAACGAAAAAACCATCAGCACGTGCATGTGGTATTTATCTTCTATCTTCCAAACAAAAAATATTTCCGGGTCAGACAAAATTACTTGACCTCGGCGCAACAAAATCAACAGCTATGTTTGAAAGAATTATGAAAGGAATTTCATCTGGAGATTTCGTGTGTAGCGGTGATTGGTTTTATATTAGCTATGATGAGTATCAGAAACGAAGCGATTTAGATTTTTTGAAGGAAATAAACAGAATGACATTCAGGGAAGCTTGGCCCCCAAACTATTATAAGACAGTTGCCTTCTTTTCATGGAAGCTTCTTGATATAACAACAATTTGGGAAACAAAACAATTAAATTTCTTAGAAACTATTCACGAACCGATCAACCGGTTTCATGAAAATTTATCAAAACAAAAACACCTTGACAAAACCATACCTGGTGAAACTTTTGAAGACAACATCGGCGATGACAGTGCCATGTTAGAAGCCTTTCTTATTGAGAAAGCGGCAACTTTTACTCAAGATCTTTGAAAGCATTGTTCCATAAATGGTCGTTTTTAATTATCATATTGTTTGACATCTGTTGCCTCAGGTAATTTACAATCTCTCGTTGCGGGTCTTCAAGCGGCGTTGTAATGTCCAGGATTTTGTAGATCACAAACGTATAAGAGATTCTCGGAAGCCGAGCTTGTATATGTTTGAAAATACGTTTCACCTCATTTATTTGGTCGATAGTCAATCCAATCTTTTTGTTAATTCGTGTTAAAGCGTACCCAAACGCATAACACCGTGCCGACTGCCTTTGTCTTGGTTTGTACAAAATTTTTTGATCCGTATATGCCGAAGCATAATCCTCTAGCACTTCCACACGACCGCATTTTTTGCAATAAAGTTCACAAGAATCGCTTGATTGCAAAAATGGGCCGCCGCAAGAATAACAAGACAGAAATCTTCGGGCCCAACGTTCACGCTGCAAGGCGTTATAATGTTCTTGTAGATATTGTTTCCCCATCTCTGCCAACCCCATATCTTCGTAGATATGACAAAGTTTTTCCGGCAGGCGCAAGCGGTGTATTTCTTTCCTATAATCGCTGCCGTATAGCGAGCGAAGGATGGCAAAATTGTGTTGTTTGTCAAGTTCATTGAGCCGTGCGGTGAAGTCAGTCATGCTTAAACATTATAATTATTTTTTCAATTTGGCGATCTCGTGACTTCCGGTATTTATTATGTAAAGCCCATATTTAGAAAAATACAACTTTTCGGCTATATTTGCGCATGCGTAGTTCTTTATGAGTTACCACATGTGAAAGCACGGCAATTCGCTCGAATATAAAAGACCTGTTCGCACCATATATTATATTAAGTCTGTAATTCGGTATAGCTCAGGGAGGTGTGGCTGGCCCCCACTGAATCCTGCTTACGGCTAATGCGATGTCAGACCAGGGGTAGTGGGGTTGCTGCGTCAGTTAGTGACTCCCTTGTCCGGAGTTAAGTCCTAGCCTAGGCTAGGCAAAACGAAACAGCCACCAGAGCACCCCCTGACTAGGGTTTTGTCCCTTTTCGTTATGTGTCACGCAATATCACGCGTGATAGTCACGCACAATGTCACGTCATGTGTCACGCTTTGTCACGCAATTGCGTTCTTTTGTTAGATAAAGCGAGAAACCCGAATTTAGTCTTTCAAATCTGACTTGGACACAGCGGCTAGAGAAGCAATCTTTTTTGAATCTTTTCTCGTTCTTCCTTGCGGATTTCTTTTCTGAGTTTTTCAAGATCTGGAGTTTGCTTGTTTACGGCAGCCTTTGCTTCACCAGAGCGTATTTCGTTCTTAAGTTCATAATAGCTCTCAACTTCACGGAGGATTATTTTGAACTCTGAATCGCTGATACGCTTGTCAGTTAGAGCCTTTGAAACCAGCTCAAAGACAGAGTTTCGTTTTGCAAGGGCGAGTGTGTATATTTTTTCATGTTTTGTAATTTTTCTCTGAAGCCGCCTACTAAACAAAGTGATGCCGGCCGCTGAAAAACCTGTCATAGCTGCCACGCCGGCAATGACAGGGCTGGCTATGAGCCCGGCTCCTGTCAGGGCTGTGACGATTGTGGCTGAAGACAAGCCTGTAGAAATGAAACCAAAACTTACTGCGGTTCCGTGAACAATGGTGTGTGCTCGCTTGTATTTCTTCGCAACTTGCCTGTAATGATTAGCCTCCGACTCAAGCTCCTTTTGCAAGTCAGAAATTTTCTTGAGTCTGAAGTCTTCACCGTTGGATAAGTCTGGGTAAAGCGATGGAGTTTCGCTGTATTCAGGAGCTGATGGCAACACGTTAGCCGAGCTCATCATCAGGGGTATATATATATATATATATATATATATATATATATATATATATATATATATATTTTTAATTGATCTCAAGTTCAAATTCAAGCGGCATGTTGTTGAAGTCAAAAAGGTTATTGTGTTCATCCCTTACAGACAGTGTTATGCTGTTTACATAATCGCCAGACGAGACGTCACGCAAGATGTTCTGCTGCGTTGATTCATAGAAAACTCTCTCATAGGCCTTCCCACGAAGAGCAAATTTAGCCAAAACTGTAGAAGGTTTACCATTGAGTAGGTTTTGTTCTTTATCGACCAGATCGCAGTGGATAAAGTAAGTGCTTGGCGAGTTTAGGCGATTAACATAAAGAGCTTCAATTTCCGTTGCAGCCTTTCCATTAAGGCCTAGAAGCTCATTCAAGCTGTTTGTCAAAGAAAAGCTTTCGGTGCCATGGTTTTTTCTAATTATAAATGCATGTGAAGGCGTATTCTTTGATATTCTCAGAGGTTTTTTGTCTTGAAAGGAGTCAAGCAAAATAGTTTGTAGATTATCCAGGTTGTAGTGCCCTGGATCGATTGTTTTACCATGAAACATTTTTCCTTCAGCCTTGTAGTTAACACCCCCACTTTGTTTCAAATTATGCCACGAGTTGTAAAAAGAACAAGAGACGAGCCGGATGTAGCTCGGTTTCTGAAGCGGGTGGTCGAAGTAGATGGTGTGAGGGTTCGAAGGCGCGACGATTGTCAACACAACCATTGTGTATATATATAAATATATATTTGAAATATATTTATATAATCATGTTTGGCAGACGCGGTTCAAATCTCGGTCTGAACATTGGCGGTCGCGATTACGGACCCCCACCCCCGTTTTTTCCTCGTCCCCAAAATCCCCTCTATCCAGAACAAAGGTATATTAGAAAAAAACAGCCAACACAACCTACAGTAAACCCGCAACTTGCTTGGATGAGTTCTCCGGAGGCTGAAAAACTCTCTACAGCTGCCAAGGCTAAGGTTATCTCAGACTTCAAAAGGCGTTTCCCGCACGCTGATATGTCAAGATTTACAACAGAAGTTTCTTTCGACGAAAAGCACAAAGCCTCAGCAGTAGTTCTTTTCTCAGAGGGGCATGGCTCCTGGGCTATGCCTTCAGACATACCGCACAAGAATTGGACACAAGACCTGAAAGACGCCCTTGGCTTAGAGTATATTGGCGGTTTCCCTTATCAGTTGACGTTAAACCGAAACATACAAAATCCAATCCCGGCTGTTGCTTTCTCCACCTCAATCGACAAAGACATGATGATTGGTTCTGTCTTGAACGACGAAGCGCAAAAGATCTATGTCACGCCAACTGATTATTTCACAACGAAATACAGAAACATTTTCAGAGACACACAAATTTCGTTCAAAACCGCGAAATATGGGAGAAAGTGGCTCGGCGGGCCGCATATGAGGTTCTGGCCACAACAACTAAACTTTGCTCTGTGGTGTGCAACAACCGGCTGCGGGATCTCGCGTGACCTTCTGTTTGATAAGAACTCGACTCTCTCCCTAACCCCGCAGCTCCGATCATTTTACAGGTTTCACGTCTATTTCACAACAAGACGAATACTCTACAAGCTGGGTGGGGAACAGAGTGTGAGTGCTTCGCCAGACGACCCCACATTCAACCAGAAAGACAACAAGTTCAACATCGACGCATACAAGAGGATTTGCCAAGAGTTCGGTGTAGACCCCAATTCTGACTTCCGTTTCACATACGGCAAAAATCACGGTCTTGGCAATGTGTACATTTGGGTCGCATATGATGGGCCCAGTTCTACTGATTACGACTATCCTGATCCCGATCTAGCCCTGTTTGATGACGAGCGCGTCACAGACAGAAAAGACCCAAACTATCGTGCAAACGGTATATACTTCGTTCGTAACGACCAGGGCGCTGTTAGTCAGTTCGAGCACTTTGTGCCGAATTACGCACAAGGGCTAACACAGCCAGGGCTCGCGCGTATGAATCAGTCAATCGAGGCCTTTGTGTACTGCATCCTGGGTGCACAAGCCAAAACCCGCAGCAGCATCATTGGAAAAGGAGGCCGGGCGTTCGAAACGCAGAGAGTATTCCTCACCCATCTAGAGGAGGCCATAATACTGAACGACATCGCAACAAGCGTACAGCGATATCAACTTGCCATCCAAGCAACGAAAGTGCGCTTAGACTTTGCGACAGCGCCCGGAAGCTGGCTCATGCCGTCACGCATGATTATGAACACAGAGAGCGTGGTGGGGTACAACAACAATCTCAAGGAGGCAACGCAAGGTATGAAG
This sequence comes from Cladopsammia gracilis, assembly GCA_022457155.1. Classification (NCBI taxonomy): domain Eukaryota; kingdom Metazoa; phylum Cnidaria; class Anthozoa; order Scleractinia; family Dendrophylliidae; genus Cladopsammia; species Cladopsammia gracilis. Next base: position 94,440 of record JAJGOT010001026.1, on the reverse strand, counting down.
CTGGGTGTGAACAACGATGTTAACCTGGGTACAAAAAAAGCCTCCCTTCGCCACATGGATGGGGGACCAACAAAAATAAATCCACCAAACAGTCATCCATCAAACCCGATACATAAACAGGCCACACAGGCACAGGGCCTCGCAAAGGCCACACCACAACCCACTCCACAACCCACTCCACAGCCCACACCACAGCCCACACCACAGCCCACACCACAGCCCGACTCACAGCCCGACTCACATCACGTAAACAAGGCACTCATTGGTGTGGGTGCGATTGCTTTAGCAGGCGTTATCGTGTGGTTTAGATAAGTGTTCAAGACTTCGCACGCTTGGTGATCCTTTCAACAAGGAAGGCCACCACTGCAAGGATGAGCAGCCAGGCATGTTCACCCAGAAAGGAGATGACCGACCCAGCAGCTTTGAAGATAAAACTCACAATTGAGCCAATCAAGCCAGGCAGGGCGTTGGCTGCCTTTTTGCCAAGCGCTTTAAGTCCATTTCCAATAGCCTTGGTGGCCTTTGCCAGGCCATTCAAGGTGGCGAGTACCACAGCGCTGATGGTGATGCCAGCTGCCAAAACAATCGCTTGCAGGGTCCATCCGTATTTCTTGAAGATTTCCCTAACCCGCTCTCTCAAAGACATGCCCCTTTCACGCACCTCAATTTCTGTGTTGACCCTTGCTAGCTCTTCTTCACGTTCAGCAACCCGGGCTTCCGCGGCTTCTCTTTCAGAGGGAGAAGTGTTCTCATCCTCTATGACGCGCTTGTCTTCAGCGTTCTGCCGTTCAAGCTCTTCTTTGTTCTGTTTCAGTTCGTCTAGTGGTTTCACAGCATCCTGTTTTCCTCTAAGCTCCTCTCGGCGTCTGTCTAATCCCCTTTTGTCAAGCATGAGTTTGTCGATTTCTTTTTGTAGTTTGTCTTTTTGTTGAGCGGCTTTTTGCGCATTGTCCAGTTGTTTTCGTTTAGCTTGATGCTCAGCTTCAACAGCTCTCTTTTCATTTTTTAGTCTTTGTATTGCCTCCTTATCCAGCGGCCCATGTGCATCTTCCAGTTCCTGAATCTGGTCAGCAATATCTTTGCTTCTATTTCTGAGGGCATCTATGTCGCGGCGAAGTTTTTGTTCATCCGCAGCCCTTTGTTCCATTTGTTGTAATTTATTTTGTTTTGCTTCCACTTCTTTTCGATTTGCTTCAAGTGTAGCATTTGTTTCATTGATCTCTTCGGTCACAGACTTTCCGAGAGCAGCTTTGATCTCTTTGGGAAGAGAAGCGTTGAGAGTCTTTTCGGAAGCCCCACGGCTTTTTGTGTAAAGAGGATACCATTTGTCTCTGGTATGATATTTCACCTCTAAGATGGCTCCACCTGATCTTGGTTTCGGCTCGTACTGAAAATTAAGTTGACTTCTGTCTGCGCTGGGAAACTCGTTCTGAACATCTTCAAAGGCCATAACTTCCTTTGTTAACAATCGCCGACCTTGAGTATCCCCTGTAATGAAAGAGGTTTCTTCAGTGTGGGAGCCTTGTTGTTCTGGGGGCAACCTTGTTCTTGGGATCATAGGCACTTGTTCACCAGATGGTGTGGAAGTAGCCCCTGGTTCAAAGGGGTTCGTGGTGTCACCTGGTTTAAAGGGTTGCGTGGTGTCGGTGTCGGTGTCTTTTAAGGACTGTACCCACTGATTGTATTCTTCTTCTGTCAGAGGAGGATATGGATCCAATGGGTTGTCACCGCCATCATCGTCATCTCCTGTGTCTGGGATGAGAGGGTCTGTGTCAGTTGTCTCATCAGGTATATCATATCCGCCTTCTGCCATGACGATATATAAATATAAGTTTAAAAAACACAAATATATACCATGGCTGTGCAACCGAATCTACTTCCATCTCACAGCGAAAAGACAGTGGGTGCCATGAAGGCCGAGCGAACCGTTAAGCGCATCACATTCAACCCATCTGAGGCCAATCCCGGCGAGACACTGTACGTCTCGGTACCCAAGCTGGGCGAGCATGATGTCCTTGTGTCCGGCTCGCTTGCACTTGTGTTTAACATCAACCTAGCCGGGGGCCATGCTAACAACTTTCTCGTGCAAAATGTTTCTAGGGCCCTAGTGGACAGGCTCGTTGTAAAGTTTGGCGCCACCACCGTCGAGGACACAGTTGGGTACGACATCTATAAGATCTTCGAAGACCTTTTCAAATCAACCGATGAGCGGGACAACATGCTTATGGAGGGCATCTAGAGTGTAGATTTGTGCAAGATCCGCTCTGTTGCTGGCGACAAGAAGACTTCCTGTGTGGATGCAGAGAACAAACTGGAGACAATATACAAGAATAAGTATCGCATCAAACTGGATCACCAAATCTTAACTGATCACGGAATCATGTACCCTCAGGCCCTATACAGCGATCTGGTCTTCGAACTAACCCTAGCCCCCGCAAGCCAAGTTGTCCGAGGGTCAGACACAAGCAAGCTCGTGTACAAGTTAGAAAACATCCAGCTGGAGTACGAGACGATCAGAAGTAAGGAGCTGGCTGACGAAGCAACAAGCACTTATACTAGCGGCAAGGGGTTCGCCTATGACTTCGTAATGCGAGATCGGGTGCATCCCTTCTCAAAAAGCGGGGACACTCGGATGAATCTTCGGGTAAACCCACAGCGCAGGTCTCTCAAGGGCATCCTCTTGCTGTTCATCAACCCCTATGCTGCGGGTGCAAGGGACTCTGAGAACTATTTCAATCCCGACATCACCAAAGTTAAGGTAACCGTAAATGGGGTTCCAAACAGGGTATACAACGAGGGTATCTCCGGCACTGACATGTGGAGTGAAATCTCCCGACACTTCCACACGCGCGGCAGGCCCAACATGAACCTTACCAAATATTTGACAGGCAACAAGTTTGGTCTCTGGATTGACCTGCGGTCCATGGCTGACCCAGCTCTGCACGGCAACAGCCAACGGCTCGTCAACACACAGGATGGTGTGCAACTCGAGATTGAACGAAACGGCACAGGCTCGGGAAATGCAAACTGCCACATCTTCACCATCTCAGACTCACAGTTGAACATCATTAGCAGGCAGCTGGAATCTGTACAGTACTAAAATACACACGCATATATAAATATATACCATGGCCACAAGCAAGATCAACTTCTATGATAAGCCGGCTCCCCTGCCATCCACCGGACCATTATCATATAATGAAATACAAAGACTTCTGGCAAAGGCGCCCTCTCCACCGACACATGAACCAATTGTTTGCAAACCAACTAATATAGGCGTTGGCCATGGACCCAAGAAAGTTGCCATTCAATGCACTAATCGTGGGCCCCACTAACTCTGGCAAGACACAGTATCTTCTAAACCAACTGCGCGGCCCCTTTAGGGGTTGATTTGATTACATTGTTTTATTCTGCCCCACATTTGTCAAGAACAAGACATACAATGGCTTCGTGGACCGCGATCCGCACATCTTTGTGATTATCTGCCAACAGCATGAAATCGAAGACTGGTTGAAGCTGGCGAGCTTCTTTTTCACAGGCACTAACACTTTATTCATTCTCGATGACTGCGCCGCCTCCAAAGATGTCAAAGGTCGCACGAGCCAGCTTGTCAATCTGGGGTTCAGCGCAAGGCATGACGGTATATCCGTGTGGGTCTTGACACAGCAGATCACCAGCATAGCTAAGCCATATCGTGATAACATTGCAGCGATCGTGCTCTTTTACACACCCTCCAGCAAGACAACTAAGGCCATCTTCGAAGACTATGCCGGCGAGCTCTCCCATGAGGAGTACAAAGAGTTTATCGCAAGGCTCAAATCCCGCAAGTTCTCCCACCTGGTTTTCTCTCTTAGGTACCCGTATGGAATTGAGTACAAGGTTTAAGGTTTAAACACACATATATATACCATGGATGTACCAACCAACCTACACAAGCTCACAGTGCTTTCACAGCTTTAGGATGAATTACACAAACACACGCTTGATGCGCAAAACAAAATTATCAAAGCCGCTGGTGAGGCAGATATGCGTCTTATGCTTCTCAACAGATATCCTTTGCGGTTGAATTCTATGCCAGACACCATGGCGGGGCTTATACGTGAGATTGAAAGTCTTTTACCAGCAATCAAGAGAATTATCGAAAATTAAAAAAAATATATTAGATATATACCCCTGATGATGGCACAAGCAGCTGAAGACCAAGTCGACTTGAGCGAAGTAATGCAGATGCTGGAGGCTGCCCCTGATACCGCACCTCCCACAGGTCTCGTGTGTGACGATGGCATTCCTGCCAAACGTGAGAAGCTGGCAATCCTTGTTTCAACCGGCAAGGCCAAAGAATCTATCGGCGTGCAGCTTACACACGATCATGTGAAGCGCCTGTCAGACAAGGACGTTGACAAGTACATCAAAAGGTACGAGGCCTATGTCGGCAACAAGACAACAGAATCCCTAGTTGATTCAGCCATAATGCTCTTGTCCAAAGGAGTTGGCATGGTGGTCGACCTTGATGATGTCAAGGAATTACAGAAAGAACTCAAAAATGATTACATCATCTACCAGGAGCTGTCAAATCTTGCTGGAGGTCTTGCCCTGAGATGCGGACGATGGCTGGCACTTGCCAATGCTGCTCTCATCACAACAAAACACGTCAAGTTTGAACGAGAGCCTGATCACAAGCCTGACTTAATAGAATTGGAACCACAACCCACAAATCCAAGCAGAGACAGTGAAGGTTATCCACTCGAGGGCTTTGATGAAGTTGGGCTGGGACCTTGAAGGAACCTGGCTGGAACCTGGCTGGAACCTGGGCGGAACCTGGGCGGAACCTGGGCGGAACCTATCAGCACACTTGTCAAATTTTCAAAATTTTCAAAATCATATATATATACCCACTATGGCCACACCACTCGAGGCGATTCCTGAAGAAACTCAAACTCCAACACCAACTCCAACACCTGCACGCGTTACCTCTGATGTCCCGAAAACAAAACCTGCAACAGAAAAGAACCCTGGCCGTGTTGCTTATGGCAAAAGGCTAGCAGAGCGCAACCGCCTGGCCCGTGAAGCAAAGAAAAAGGCCGAAGCACAAAAGCCCGCACCCTCAACAAGTGACACCAGTGCTGCAAACCAACCCTCAACAAGTGACATAACAACTGACACCAACAGCAACTCAATCTTTTATATTCTGGGGGTTGGAGGGTTGATTGTCTCTGTTATGGGTGTGTATTACCAACGCGAAGCCATAATGCAAAAGCTTGGCCACAAACCAAATACACCACCAGCAACACCAGCAAACACATCGACACCACCACCAGAACAACCCCCAAGACAAGGAATCAAAAAAATGGAATAAAAAAACAAACACATATGTATACACAATGGTAAATCTCTTTCAAGGCTTCGTAAACGGGGCTGCAATCGGAGGCATTCTTTTTGTTACGCTTAAATTCAACATTGTCGCCCTAAAAACAGTTTGGCAATTAGCAACACAACAGATGATCAACGAGACAACGCATAATGAAGAGTCGACTGAAATTTAAAATCTTATATATACACAATGGCTGACAATAAGCTTGTGAAGTCTATCCTCGACGCCGCAACAATAACTGGCCTTGTCGCTGGTATTGGTTGGATTGGGAAAAAGACCATCAAAGAAAACTTCACTGCCGACCCCAGTGCAAGCTTGATGAACTACGTCAAGTTCACAGCCGTCATGGCTGGCAGCATCGCGCTGAAGAAATATCTCGAGGACCAGAAAATCCTCCCAGACAACATGTAAAACCATATGTATACACACAACCACAATGGCCAGCATTGCAATAATGGCCCTTGGCGCTGTTTTGAATGCTGCAGCTTTCACTGGCGGCAATTATCTCGCGAAGTATCTATCTGGTGATAATGGAAAGTCAGCAATGGCTGAGAAAATCCGGCATGACAAAGCTCTGGAACAATACCAAGCGGCTTACGCCAAATACCAGAAGGACCGCACTAAGCTCCTCGACTGGATTGCAGCCAATGATCGAATAAAACACCAAGCAAGCCAAAACTTTCAAACCACCGATCAAGCCCTGGTCTTGTACAACCAGATGCATAAATCGCAACCTGATAAACAAATCAAAGATTACAAAGAGCCTCAGTTCTCAGACTTCTATAAACCTAGCCAACAACAGCAGACTGGTGAACTTGCGTTTATTGGAGGCACCCTTCTTGCAGGTGGGTATGCGGCCTATCGCCTTCTGTAAGCAAACAACACAATACATAAGTATATACCATCCCTATGGAAGCCAAACTCTCAAAGATCTATTACAGTCCTAAAGGCTACTGGAAAGGCCTTGCTGCTGTCAAAAAGCTAGCTGCAGCAGCCAAGGTCTCTGATGATGTCGCAAAGAAATGGCTGGTCAAACAAGCCCTTTGGCAAGTATATCTCCCTGCACCACGCCATATCCCTCGACCCAAGTTTGATGTTCAAACTCCTAATGCAGTACATCAAGCTGATCTACTTTTTTTGCCACACGACAAACTGCCTCATGGGCGAAAGATTTACAAATATGCTTTGACAGTTGTTGATGTGGCTAGCCGTTACAAAGCAGCAGAGCCCTTGACTTCGAAAGAGTCTGATGAAGTTTCGAAGGCGCTTACACGTATTTACAGGCGCGGGCCTTTGAAATGGCCACAACTGTTGCAAGTCGATCCGGGGACAGAGTTTATGGGAGCTGTGACTAAAGAGACTGGGGCTCATAAAACAACCATTCGCCGTTGGCGCGTTGATATCCACAGAGACCAAGGGATTGTTGAAAGATTCAACAGAACCCTGGCTGAACGATTGTTTGGTTACCAGTACGCTGTTGAAATGAATCTGCCCTCTGGCCGTTCGACCGCTTGGGTTAAAAGATTGCCAGATGTTATCTCTGCCTTGAACAATGAAGTGACTCAACTCACTGGCAAGAAGCCTGCGCAAGCGATTAAAGAGAAAGCTACCTCAGCTAAGCCCGCAACCCCATATTTGAGACCAGTTGGGGTGAATGAAAAGAAGCTCCCTCCTAGGGTTAATTTACGATATCTGTATTACCCCGGTGAGCTTGAGGGTGGTAGTCGACGAGCGACTGATCCAATCTGGTCTTTGAAAGTCTACCAAATACAAAGGATTGTCACCAAGCCAGATGCGCCGGCCGTCTATTATCTGTACGACGGACCCAAGCGCGGGTTTGTGCGTGAGGAGTTGATGGTTGTGCCACCGGGCACTCAGTTGCCTCCTGTGTCTTTGTGACCATATGCAAGCGTATGGACACCATCGTCTTTTATCCAGCGCTTTGAATCAAAGGGAGAGAGCGTTGTCTTGGTGATGTGCTCACCGAAGATTTGGTGGCCTTTGCTTCGGAGCCTGTCCATCCCATGCTTGAAGGTTCGCCGATCGAAAAGAGCTTCCTTGTAATTCTGGTGGGTTATCTCTTTCTTTATGACAACCTTGGTGGTGCCCTTTGCTTTCTTGATGTTTTTGTCGTCCTCTAGTAAGATAGAGTACATCTTCGAGCGGAGACACACAGACTCTGAGATCGGCTTACCTGCGCACTCGTCCTTCATCTTACCGATGACCTTCTTGTCAAGCTGGCTGTGGAGTGGATGGTCATTGGGATAATCACTTGTGTCGTAGAGTTCATCCCGAAGGTTCTCCATGTCTTTGTAAACATCATCCGTCTTGATCTCGAGGAGCAGAGAGTCTGTGTCTGTGTAAAGTAGGTCTACGCGTGGACCATATTTCAGCTTGAGATGTTTGTCATAGAAGTCATACATCAGTGTTTTGGAAAGATCAAGGATGCACATGCCTGTGTAGACTGGGCGGTTGAAGAGGATTTTCTCCCTGTGCATCTGGATCCCCGCCATGTTAGCTCCAAAGACTGTTGCTCTGGAAAACAGCGGGCTTGCAATAAGCTTTCTAATCTTGTCTTGCTCGTGCGATCGGACAAGCTTCATGTCGATTCGATTTCTGAGGTTCTCCATTGTCTTACCGAAGACTGAGTTGTTCATGAGCTTGAAGAAGTTCTTCTCAAAATCGGAAGTGGCCTTCTTTCTGAGCTCGGTGTTCAGGGAGATGTATGGCTCCATCCAAGCCCTCTGCTCGAACTTGAGCATTTTGTGGATTTTCGTCAACTTCATTCCCAGATCCAGGTACTGCTGGAGATTTCTGTAATGCAACACATACCGAGATTTCTTGTTTAGGGTAAGGAGCAGCTTCTCTGTCTTGTCTTCTGGCTGTCCCTCTACCAAGGCCCTTTGGTATGGTGACATCCATGCCTTTGGGACGACCTGCCTTTCTGGGGCAAGAGGATAAGCGTTGTGCTCATCGTGCAGCTCATCGGGGTACTCAAGATCAACCTCTAGGATGTAACCGATCTTTCTGTTTGACCTCCACTTCCTTATCTGGTGTTGAGTTGGAAAGACAGGGCACCATGCGAAGTTGCCAACTGGGAGAGGCTGACTCATGGCCCATCCATATAGATTGTTCGCGTCGAGATACATGATGTAACTTGACTCTTCGTTGGGGTTGTGATCGTGAAGATATGGGTTGTTAGCCTTGCAGTACCGCCTGCTCTCCATGGATATACCACCTCGCAAGCCTCTTTCAACAAAGAGATGCATGTCAACATCTGTGAGCAGCTCCAGGTTGATGCCCGTATACCTGAGAAGAGCGTCCCATGAGAGGCCAGGACTTGTGTAATAATGTGCCGGGTCAAGCTTGTAATGTTGCAGACATGTTTTTCTGAAGTTCTCGAAAACATCGGCCAGAAGAAGCACATCTGTTATGAGGTAGAGATCGTGGTAATCTCCAAGCGTCTTGGATCCAAATACCTCCCACACTTTTTGCGCGTGGGCGTATTCCTTATCTGAGATACCTTCCTTCTTGAGCTCGCTATAGAAGGCATCCTTCGGCGGGAGAGATGTCTCCTCGAATCGAGCCCATGAGTCCATGTATTCGTATGGGTAAATCCCTTTTTGCAGGAGAAGGTTGCGTTTGGCTTGGTTCTCCTCATAGCTTGCCGTGATTATGAAGGACTCTGGCTTGTTTGCTTCAACCAGGGCACTGAGGCTTGACTGCATGAACTGCAAGCTGTCAATGAACCTTAGCTTGCCGAGGGAGAAAGAGATGTATTTCTCCATGTTGTTGGGGATGCATGTCAAATCAGATTGAATGCCTGCAATTCCGCCCATAATGTGGTGCGCATCATAACCCCTCAAGTTGTGAAAGATTACGGGGATTATTTCCGTTTTCGGGTTGGTTCGGAAATAGTTGATGTTGCAAAAAACTGTGAGCCGCGCCCCGATATTTGCCTGTGATGTGGCAATGATCTTTAACTGCGTCTCGAACAGAGTCTTGGATTAGAGACTCCCCGCAGAAAAGACAGTCGACCTGTTCGAATAATTTTTCTGTGATGGGCTTCCATTTGTTTCTTGGCCCAACAAATGGGAACTCTTCTAATTCACCATCCTCGCCCTTGATGTAAGTTTTGAATGCCTTTTGGTAACATTTGTTGGTGAAACGATGAACAAAGCCCACGTATTCTCCGGTATTTGGATCATAGACTTCAGTGGCATCCCTGTGGTTCCTCTTGGTGAGATACTTGTTACAGATGTGACAGTCAGTTGCGCGGTTGAATTCAATCCATTCCTTTCTCGTCATTGAGAGTGGTGCCTTGTCTTGTAATTCGTATCTGATCTCTGCTTCCAGCTGCTGAAGGCTGTTAAGAAAGACCGGCACCGCGTCCTCTCCTCTGTATAGGTAAGGGCCCTTTGTCTCCCCATCAGAGCGAACAGCTAACATGCAGAACCCACAGGGTTTGTGTACGGATGTCGCAGTAGTGCTGCTCTGTTGGGGATCTGGTATGCATCCATGGACTTTTTCGACAATGCTTTCGAAGTCAGCATAAATAACCCAAGGCTTCTTCATCTGGTTCTGAAAGTTCTCAAAGTGGAGGAAGTTTTCACCTTCTTTGGGCATTTCAACTCGTGCCGGCCTGCCTTTTACTCCCCTGCAATAGAAGAGATGGTCGGTGAGAACCCTTTCTGAAGAGAAGGGTTGGAGACACCTATCACAGTGATGCATGCGACGCCCAACATTGAACTCACTGTGTAGAAGTCTGCTCATGCTCTTGATGTAACAATAATGCGAAGTGTGTATGTCTGTGAGCAACATCAGATTAATCCTTCGCAGATTGGGATCCCCTTGCTCACTGACTCTTATTACAACCACCTTGTTGTTTTTCCAGCCATAAACGTTTATTGCAAGGTTGTTTTGACGTTCAACCTTAGAAATCTGACTCAATGGCGTTGGAAAATCAACTCCAGTGCAGCCAAGGCCATCATCAATGGGATAACTTCCTGGTCTGTCTGAATGCGCCTCGGCAGGGAACAATGCCGATCGCAGTGCCCAACGTAGACAATGATTGTCTCTGTTCTTTACATTGATGATTGCCTGCTTCGACCTGAGTTTTGATGGTGTTGGGATAAATGTACCGCCTCGTATAGGCTTGTACACCCCGAATTCAAGGTAAACAGCTTTGATTTTATCAAACACCCAACCAGAACCCAATTGCTGCCATCTAGCAATCTCTTCCTTAAAGCCATTCACAATGTCTTCTAGAAAGCCTTCCTCTCGCAGCTTATAGATATGTGTCACAATCAGTGGTTTAACGTTCCAAAAGAAGTGATTCATTTCTCGATTGTTATCACCTGCCATTGAAAAGTGAACATCGAATGACAAAGTGACCTTCACCCCGCCAAGCTCTGTGACTTCGCATGCAATTCTCTGGAGAATGACTGCCCTATTAGTTATGAAGAATGAATTCAGGTCCTTGATTTGGTAATCATCAGGGACATTCATCTTATAACCATGCAGCCAATTACCGAAGTAATCGTGGTTCCTTGGGTTGAAGTCAAGACGTTGAGCCTCCATGTTATATACAGGGATTTCATTTTCTCCAATTGCTGGTCTCGCATCGGGCCTCTGTACCATTGCCATGTGGGTTGGTATATGCGGGGATGGGGTTTCTTCAATTGGTGGTCTCGTGCCGGGGCCAGCATTCACAAGCTGTGGTTGGGGATGGTCTCGTGCCGGGTCAGCATTCACAAGCCCTGTGTAGTATAGGGGGTTGGTGTATCCGGGATCGCCTCCAAACGCCCGAGAAACCGCTTATTTTTGGAACTCCCGAACACCTTAGTTGCCGTGCCCCCAGGGCGAATGCAATGAGCCCTGGGGGCACGGCAACTCAGGTGTCCGGGAGTTCCAAAAATAAGCGGTTTCTCGGGCGTTTGGAGGCGGTCCCGAATCACCAACCCCCTATACTACTGCAACTCATCATTCATTACCAGAAATGACTAAAGTAATCATGTGCAAACCAGAAAGAACTTTCAAGTGGACTAAACGACCGGAAATGAACTTTATAAATAATCACTTATGGACTAGACTTTCAAGTGACTAAACCGGAACTGACCTTGTATTATTGTAACCGGAAATGACTAGCCTTAACTCAGGATGCCTTGAAACCGGAAATGACTAGCCTCTCAGGATAATATTGTAAACTTTAGGGATTTGTTATTGATAAATAAAACATTTTAAAAGGAAAAAACAGTGTTGTGTTTAGCGGAGAAAACGGTTTGCAAAATCGTTTTTTCCTGCTTTTTTTTTCGCGGTTTGCTACTCGAGAGAGGTTTCACATTTCTCAAACAGTGAGCTTTTGTGGAATTTGTGCAGTCTAAATGTTCTGTGCAGACGGTCTCGTGATAAGCTTACTGTTTTTGAGAATTGCTAAAATTGAAAAAAAGCCTGTTCATCAATCTTAATTCTAATTTTTCTTGTGCTTCCGACCTTTCACCTAAGTTAAGCTTATCATCATCGTTTCTGTTCAGGGAGCTCCGCTGTTAGGCTGAGCCTATCTATATATATTATTTTCTTTCTTCTTCGGACTGAACATTATGAAAGTGCTGTACTATATTTTTCTTTTTGCGTTTGTCAAAAATCCTTACGTTTAATTGAAAAAAAAATATTGAACCATGTCAGTGTGAAAACATAAGCTTACCGCAATATTGCGTTACGCGTTAGCATTTGTGATTCACGGGTTGGCTCTTAGGAGCCTGTGGTTAATCAAGTAACGATCGTCTAAGAACAAGAGTTAAATAAAAAGCCAAACTAGTCCAGTTAGTCAATCTTACCCACTTTGTCAAAATACCTTTAAACTCGATATTACATCACGCAACCCAGCCCAAACGTACTACTTTAACGATCCACTCTATCAAGAAAACACCAATCAAAGTAATCAAACTCTTTTTAACCATTAAAAATATAGTTTGAAAGTTAACACTTTTCACGCACCTACTAAATTAACAATGACGAAAAGTCTCAAATAACTCCTCTCACTTTCATGGTCATGTATACTACACCGTAAGACATTAACTTTTTAGAATGTTCACTTATGCCGCTATTCGGTTTGCTAACTCAAAAAATAAAAAAAAAAAACGCTACACTTCCTTAGTCGTTTTTGCATGATAACTACTGGCCCCTTAATTTGTCTTTCAAATTAACCTTACCATGTTTCGCATTAACGAGATGGCTCTTAGAGCCGTTTGATTCTATATTCACTGCTGAGGCAAAAGACACAGCAACCGGCAGTGACTGATAAGATCGTGAAATTAATGTTAAATACGTGATCAGTCCGAAGTTACAATCAGATAACAAGCAGCCTATTTCCTTCATATTGTATTTTGAGAAGTCCCAACAACAGAGTTTGAGTTATCGGGTACATTTGGGCCAAGGGAAACGGAAAATAGTTCCAGTTAGCGGGGAATTCGAGTTAACCGAGTTCGAGTTATCCGAGTAAAAATGAAGGGAGGCAGCGTGGTCGAGTGGTTAGGGTGCTGGACTTGAAATCCGGAGGTACCGAGTTCAAGTCCTGCTCTGACCACTAGATAGAGTTGTTTCACGGTAGACCCGAGTCCAACAACTCGGCCACGCTTGTAAAATAGCCGACTGGTCTGCCTCCTGCCAGTTGGGATTTTTTTTTGCCAGTTGGGATTTTTAACATGTTATGTTCAATTTACAATATTTGTTTCAATGTTTGAGTAGCGTGCCTGTGAATTAGCTATTAGCTAAGTGCTCGTCCACTATAAACAACATTTACATTTTACATTACTCAAAAATAGGGACAAATCCAAGGGAAATCGAACTTAGTTCGAGTAAGCGGGGAGTTCGAGTTATCCGAGTTCGAGTTAGCGGGGTTCTGCTGTATCTTTGAAAACCAAGCGACTCTGATCCTGTTAATGTATATGTTGTGGTGCAATTTTGTCCTTGGCCCAAATTTTATTTTTCTTTGTTTTGGGGTATGGTAATGTATGATAATGTAGATAATAAGTTTTAAACAAAGGAAAATAAAATTTGCACTAAGGATAAAATTGCACCACAACATATACATAAACTTTTAGAGACTTGACTTGCAAGCCTGTGTTAGAAATACGGTGCGAATTTGACAACAAATACCGAAAACTTCCTGTTTGCTAATATCCCTTTTCTTTAAAAACACTTTTATTGATTAAGTTCAAGCTAAATTATAACAAAAAAAGATGATAACTTGGTCATTATCGTCATATTTGTTTCATTTACTATGCATTACTTACCTTAGTTATAGCAGTTTGGCGATCGTTCCTTTCAAACGGAAAAAAGCTCTTGAAACGCGTAAGCTGTATGCAGATTCTAAATAGACCTGTTTAAAAAATTATGCATGCGTGTTTAGAATAAATGTCAAAACAGCAGTTTTACGTAAATAGGTAAGCGGTGGCATGTTTCAACAACTTGTCTTTCGATTTTGTTTTTCGCTGCTAAGAAAGTTATTTGGTATAATTGACTTCAGCTTGGGTTCAATGTTCGGTTTATTATTTCATTTTTATTTCATTTTTAACAGCGTAGCTTTCACAAAAACAGGAACATCTGTAGTCAAAAACGACTTTCTGTTTGACATTTAGACATCGAGTCCTGTCGTTATGAATAAAGACACCAGAAAACCGAAAACTGGGTTTCAATTACAAAAAAAATATAACTAGACAGGGTCGTAGGAAGCCTTGAAAAACGGGGGGGGGGGGGGGGGGGGGTACAAATGTCTCGGACTCAATGGACGGGTTTCTGCAGCCCGTCCTTTATAGGGGGGTCCGGAGGCATGCACCCTCGGCAAATGGTTTGAAAATTAAAAGCCGAAAACTGCATTTTCCAGCATTTTGGGCTTTTGAATTTCAAGTTTTTATAGAGGAAAACTCTATCTTAACTGACACTTATTTATACAAAGCACAGCACATTCCCATTATCCAAAAGGCTTAGTGAAGTAATTACACAGGATCACACAAACATCAGTATCTATTTCCATAGATTTTTCTTGTATTTTCAATAAAATTCTAATGATAGTTTCAAAAAAAGAAATCATTGACTGTCTTGTTCAAGGGAAGCGCAACAGTTTAACAGACTCAATTATTAGCGGAGCACTTGCCAGGCCGAAGGCCTGGCGGCGCAGCCCCATACTCACAGAACCAGAACCTATGCCCTTCATTTTTCATGGTCATGGCTAGCGGAATGTTTCGCGGGCGCGCGTGTGCCCTCCGTCCGCGGGCGTGCGTGTGCCCTCCACTGTCGCACAGGACCGGACTGCGCAGGACTAGCTCGCGGGCGCGTATGACATCGCAAAACATGCGCGTACGACGTCATGTTGAAACCAAAGCGAGGCTTTGTTTTCAGCGCGGTTACACGACCGAATGTCACGTCAGCTAGAAAAACACTTTAATGTTTTGCTGTGAATTTACTAAGCGGAGAAAACCGTTTAACTTAAAGGCGTTATTTCCCTGAATATTTCGCGGTTTGCTACTCAAGACAAGGATACTAATTAAGGGATACTTAGAAGCCGCTTTAGTGGAAAAAGACGAGCTTTCATGGATAAAATCTTGCTTCGAGGAACTTCATGTATTACGTTTTTATCAAATGCGGGAGACTGCATTTTTGTTTTCTACGGATTTCAGAACCAGAAGCGGAGATTTGAATTTCCAAGCAAGCGAGGGACATAAAGGTAAAACAGATTACAGTTTTCGATGAGAATTTACGTTGATATCAATCTGTGAGTGACTTTTTATTGGTGTTATTGTTAGTTTTGGAGAATTGATTTTAAAACGTGCTTAAATTCAGTTGTATCGATCTCTTGAATTTCATCGAAGAAAGCTTGAACTCGATGAGCTATAATTAAATGGTACGCGTTTTGCTTTTAAACGTAAACTAATGGAGATTTGAATAATTTTTTTCGAAAGAAGATTGTGTTGTCCATTTTTATGTGTTTGTTCATTCATTATATAGTTTGAAAAGCGATTTTATGTAAACAAAACAAGACTTTGATTTTATAGTACAGTTCTATCTTCACTCGCATCGCCTTATGCAAATATGTTTGTGTATTTTTGCAATTTTTGATTTTCAAATCAGTTTCTCGGGCAATTTTTGACAAACAAAAACTGTATTTTATTCGGAAACTAGTGGTACTAGTTATTCTAGACAGAGAAAAGTTGTTTTTGTGAACTTTTGTACGGTCTATAAAAATGTACTGTGCAGACGGTCGCGTAATAAGCTTACTGTTTTTGAGAATTGCTAAAATTGAAAATAGCCCGTTCGTCAATCTTAATTCTTGTGCTTCCAACCTTTCACCTTAGTTAAGTTTCACCTTAGTTAAGCTTGTTCAAAGTGCGACGCTGTTAGGCTTGGGCTATCTATATATATTACTTTCTACCCTGTCTCAGCAAACCAATGAATAGTGAAAAATGTAAAACTCTTCGGAATGTCAATTACGAAATAAAAAGCTGGGGTGGGGGGGCACGCCCCCCACCCTGCCCCACCCCTTGCTATTACCTTTTAGTCCTAGAAATTTTGGTTGTGTAAGACGTGTAAGTTTTTTTTTTATTTTATAAGTACTAAGTTTTATTCATAGATTGACACTGATGAAAAAATCGTTCTGTTTTAGGTTACAGCCAATCAGCGACGTACGCGAACGATGAAATTCACAAGTGAAAAACATCGTTCGTAAACTACGTCATGGGGTGATGCAAGGTTGAAGCGTTGCCACCATAGAAGAGACAGAGACCTTTGGGCTACAGTGATGGTTACTAAGCTTGACTTTAACCCTATTCAGACTGGGCTTTTTTAGGCAATCTGTGACTGGGGGGGGGGGCTCCTCGGACCCCCCCTTCATATCTCTGGAACCAGTAAAGCTAGGACCATGAAATTTTCACACAATGTTCATCTCCATACAAGGAAACCTCACACCCAGTTTTGACTTGCCACACCCAATTATGACGTCACAGTGACGTAATTTTTGTTTTTCCGACGTTTCTTTGATATTTTTTTATCCAGATACTTAAAATATCAAATATAACTGTAAAATCATCTCTGTAATATTAAAACATAATAAATACAAACAAGGACACACTTGTAAAGCGAGAAAAGGCAAAAAAAGGCGATAAAACTATAATTTTGAAATTATTGTCCGCCATCTTGGATCCGCCATCTTGGATCCGCCATCTTGGATTTCCTTTTTTTTCGTTTAAATTAAAATTTAAAAAATATCTAAAAGAGAAAAGGATCAGAATGTATAAAACACGTATCAAACTAATGTCTATTATCCAAACAATGAACTTAGAAGCGTTATTTAATGAATAGTACAAAATTTTTCTCTATAAGTAAAAGTGAGCAAAAAATTAACTACCCCTCCCCCCCAAATATTTGATGTTAAAAATTTTTGGTGTCTTTCAAGAACTAGTCCCAAGAAAAAACTATTCTAATAAGAAAATGCACTATAAGTCAAAAAACAAGATCTTAAAATAAAAAATTCACCATTTTTTAATATTTTGAAAACCTATGTGTCAAAAACCGG
>JAJGOT010001026.1:7500-70000 GCA_022457155.1 Cladopsammia gracilis | reverse complement strand
AATTTTTGTGTTTAGTTAAATATACGTATTGGATTCGATTAGCAGTAAAATTTTGTTTCTAAAGATTTTTGTGTGTGTGTGTGTGTGTTGATAGTTTGTCGAGATTTTTGAGGAAAACAATAATTAGTCATTTTAATTTTGAACGGGTATTAAATAATGAGGTGTCATGATTATGCAATAGTATGCAAGAGAGGTGAGATTTTGCCGACTAAGCTAATGAAGTATCAATCTTTCGGTTTGATTATGCAAGAGTATGGATTTGGCTTTTGTTCTATTTTGGAATACTGAATCATTGCCATTACGGTTTGATTATTACATTCACCTAAACACGTGATGTGGAACGCGTGTTTCGGGTGACAAGTGAGTACAACAACACCACCATTTTGGACGGCAATCTATCCGTTCCGATTTTAATCGCGTAACTCTTTCCGGTCCTTGAAATTCCTGTTCGTGAAATGACGAGATCAACCCCCCCCCCTCCCCCACCCCCCGAAAATAACCTTCAGGCTGATTAGGGTATTCATTTCACAATTCCAAACCTGAAAAACTTAGAAATTACAAAAAAAAAACTAAACTTAGTTTGCATAAATATATAGCGTTTTCCGATTTAGTGGAAACGCGAGGATTTAGTGGAAACGGGAGGATTTTTTCCGGATATATAATTGATAAAAAAGTAGCCATTAGATTATTACATTGGAATTCAATTCATTCTATAGGTGTCAGAACGTTCACTGAAGAGTGATGCTTGAAGTTGTTTCTCGCGGTGAATTTGCCTGTAAAGAGCTGTAAACCCGGCGCAGCTTTTTCTCGACAGCTACAGTGAGCTTACTTTACCATTATGTAAACAAGGCCAAACAAACGACAAATTAATCTAGCACTGCTAAATGAGGGTGCTAATGGGGGTACCCAATTGTCAGTTAATTACTATTTTTTCGGCCAATTGTCAGTTAACAAGAGGCTACACTGGTAGCCTATACTCATGCGCTTGTATAAGAAAGTTTTACGTTTTTTTTTAACTGGGTCACGCTGTCGGAAATCGGTTCATTGTAATATTTTCATTCATTGATCTTATCAAGTGATTTTATAGTTTGACAAGTAGGAAATTACGTATATCAGTAAGGCTTTTAAATTTGCAAAGTTAAGATAAGGTTACTTTACAGGCCATGTGAATGACCAGAGTGAATGCGTTTTCGGGATCGGTGAACATTGTGACTAAGGATCTAGGGACTTTGTAATTAAATCATTCTTACTTGAGAATTGTCATGGACTTCTTGTGCCAAACAGAGGCGTTCGCGACAACGCACCCCTTCCCTCTCAACGAATTTTACGTGACATAAGTCTTGTTTTGTTTACCTAATACCAGATATCATTTATTACGACTGAATTTGAACACGTTTTATAAGTATTTCTCCAAAGCTAGCGAGAACGCAAAGAAAAAGTCAATCACAGAATTGATATCAACATAAATTCCCATCGAAAAATGAAATTTCTTCACCGGTAAAGTCCAAATGCCAGTGGGGTTGACTCGGCTATTTAAAAGCAGAAAAAAACCTCCACCAATAGTGAATAGTGTGAGTTATAAGGAAACTACAGCAATGGTATTGATTCAATTAAACGAGCCAATGAGAAAACGGAACATTCAATCCTTCCCAAAAGTACGAGAGCGGCAAACATTTCATTGAGAACGGAATTATTTCATATTATTCCGCGAGACATTTACTTATTGGAGCAAATGATGAGGTTTACCTAAAATCCGAAACTCGAGTCTTTCTTAAGAAAAACGTATTAAGAATTCACTAGCATCCGTGAGATTTTCAAAACAGATCACCATATCTGTACAAGCCATGTCGGGATGTAATAACGCCATGATGAAACAACGGAGGTTCTTCAAGCTCCAGGAAACACTACTCAAAAACAGCATAAAACAAGGAGCTAAACCATAACTGCAAGAGGTCATGATTCCAACAGAGACACTGCAGCTTCAGACTTTGACCTTCGACGCTCACATCCGTGATAAAGATCCACTTTCTCGCAAGTTTTGCACACCGCAGACTTAGACACTAAATCACGGGCTGAGAGATTGATTGATCCTAGCATATTCATAAGAAAAGATGTGGCCGATCACTACTTATCTTGCAAAAAAAGTTAGCCAAAGAGGCTCTAACATAATATGCCAAGAGAACCGAGCATAACGAAGGCATAGAGAAACAATAATTCTATAAATGGCTACACAGCATAAAAACTATCGTCGTTTAAGAGATTTATATCCCAAAGATCATCAAAGGGTCATACAATACATATCGAGCATGCTAAACTGAGACAAAGAGATAATAGTGACTAGTCACAGTTCTATTTTCAGTATTTTGATGATCTAAAGGGAACAAATACCTCGTAGAACGTCTTGGGAAAGCAATTCTAAAGCCAAAGGCTTCTTTATACTTTTTGCGACTAGCGGGAGTCGTGTTTGGCCTGTCACCTTTCGACTACATGTACATTTCTCTACAAAAATTTTTCTTCCTACCGACAAAAATTTCTTGGGAAAAATTACCGAGAAATGTATGGAAAACTAAAACAAGCAACAGGCCCCCAAAATTTCTCAGTAGAACTCTTTGCCGTGTACGGCTTTAGTTTATATTGTTTTTAGAACAGCCGCTTTACGAAAATTATTCGACATTAAATTCTCATACAAAAACCATAATTTCTCACCTGTCAAGATAGCTTCCAAAACTGCTATAAGGATCGTTAAGATGTCTGTTTGATACAGGATCGTACACAGAGAGTATGGGAAGGAATAAATCGAAACTCACTGATGCTTGTGTCCATGAAATACGGTGTGTCCACTTACTTTGGAGTCTGCTTAATACAGGTTTTATTGTTATCTGAAATCCTACTCATTTAATCTAACACTGAAAAGGGCTCGTGTAGTCAACCCCGGAGTCAACCCGCGTTCGCGTGCTGGACAAAATTCTAAACAAAAAGACGAAAGAAAATACACAGCATGTATCTCACTTGTCGCATTTCCCATTAGAAAAGGTAGCTCCATTTCCAACTGAGCCTTTGTAACAGCTTTCCCGTCGATCTTTTCTAATCGGAACAACTTTAAATCAAACGCACCGAGTTCAAACTTTCCGCTTATTGTTTGATTCCCATGAAATCGATCAAATGTTAACAAGCTATGTCCATTGGTGCTTTGTCATGGTATGCGACCTATGTGTCGTTCGAATGCCGATCATTTTTCATCATCTCGATAAAAACTCAGAATAACTTTGACCACGCCACTCGACGCCATCACGGAGATCAAGGTCAACGCTCTACGACCCTGGTACCTTTCGCATATAATATCGGTTAATATGTCACCTGGTCACGCAGCGAGACAGGTAAATGTCACAAAATAGCTTTGCTGTTAGGAAAAAACTATGTTGCTTTTATTAACAACAACAATCGTTAATTTAGTATAATTAATAGAATGTCACTTAACTGTTAACTTTTCATTTATCAGTTAACTACTGTATCCATCCATGACAATTGGGCAATTGTCATGGATGGATACATGGATGGAGGGATGGATGGATGAATACATGGGTGGACATCTGGATGGATGGATAGAATAGAATAGAATAGAATAGAATAGAAAATCTTTATTTACCCACGGTGACTTTGTCAAAAATTACAAATAATTGCACTTTTGTTTTTCACAAAAGCCGTGAAAATATATAACTACATATACTAATTACAATATTTTACATCAGTATATTAACTATGAATAAAATAAGTATTTCGGTTAAAACAGAGCAATAATTCGGAAAAATACTAAAATACTAAAAAAAATACTAAAATTACTAAAATACTAAAATGGATGGACGGATGGATGGATACATGGATGGATGGATGGAGGATAGATAGGCTGAGCCTAACAGCGTAGCTCTCTGAACAGAAAGCCGATAATAAACTTAACTGAGGTCAAAGGTTGAAAGCACAAGAATTAAGATTGACGACCGGGCTATTTTTCAAGTTTAGCAAGTCTCAAAAACAGAATTACACGATCGTCTGCACAGTACATTTAGACCGCTCAAGCAGTTTAAGGCCTGGGTTTAAAGTGTGTTCGGAGAATATGGTTGACACTTAATATCTTCACCGAGAAAACCTAGATCAAAGTGAAATTTTCCCCGAATATTAATCTTGATATTTTCTTTTGCCTTAACGCGAAAGTTTGGTCACGTGACATGTCACGTGATCAAAATTTTAAAATTACGTAAATCGGCGATTTGGTAGCGAATTTTCTTTGTATAGTTAAATAAATTAGCTTTTCCGATGGAGGTTTAACATACTTAACCTTCTACGTTTGGAATGATTGTCCTCAAGTCTTTAAATTACAGTTATAAATAATTATAGGTTGAATTTTGGACTGAAAAATGACCTTTGTCCTCATAATTTGTTTTAAGAGATTAATGGACACTCATTCCAAACGTGAAGGGCTGGAGATATTTAATCTGCATCAGAAAAGCATTTTTATTTGATGTTTTCTCTTAAACCCGTCACCAATTCGTCAAATATTTGCTATTTTAAGAAAAGTGGCCGCGTGACATGTCACGTGACCTATGCCAAAGCTTGTTATACTTAAAAATGTTAAGGACGATAATATCTTTCTATGTGCCAAATTTCGATTCAGTTCCATTCCGTTTGTAAAAGTTATTACGAATAAACCGTTTTTTCCTGGACAAAGCCCTTGACCCAGGCCTTAAACTAGGGTACAAAAGTTCACAAAACAACTTTTTCTCCGTCTAGAATAACTAATACGACTACTTTCCGAATAAAATATGCCTGTTGCTTATCAAAAATTGCCCGAGAAACTGATTTGGAAATCAAAATTGCAAAAAATACACAAAGATATTTGCATAAGGCCACGCGAGTGAAATTAGAACTATAAAATTCAAGTCTTGTTTTATTTACATGGCTTTTCAACCTATGCAATGAATGAACAAACACATAATAATGGACAATACAATCTTCTTTCGAAAAATGTTATTCAAATCTCCATATGTTTATGTTTGAAAGCAAAACGCGAACCATTTATAGCGCATCGAGGCTGAGCTGTCTTCGGTTAAAGAAATCATGAAACGACTGAATTTGAGCACGTTTTATAAACAATTCTCCAAAACCAACAAGAACACAAAGAAAAAGTCAATCCAGATTGATATCAACATAAATTCGCATCGAAAAATGTAATTTGTTTTACCTTTAAGAAATTCTTTACATCTCCGCTTCTTCAGTTCCGAAATCCGAAGCAAGAAACATCTCCCCGCATTGCTTCCGCATTGATTAAAACGTATGAAGTTCCTCGAAACAAGATTTTATTCATGAAAGCTCTTCTTTTTCCACTATAGCGGCTTCTGAGTATCCCTTAATTAGTATCCCTGTCTTGAGTAGCAAACCGCTTAAAAATGCAGGCGAATAACCACTTTAATTTGAATTGGTTTTCACCGCTAAACAGCAAATCATCAAAAGTGTTTTAACAGCTGACGTAACATTCGGCCGTGTAGCCGCGCGAAAAACAAAGCCTCGCTTTGGTTTCAAAATTGCTAAGATCCCGGATATTGTGTGGAGTCATATGCGCATGTTTTGCAACGTCATACGCGCCCGCGAGCCAGCCTTGCGCGACCCTCCGACGCGCACACGGGTACACATATTACCGACGCGCTTGCGAAACTTTCCGCTAGCCATGACCATGAAAAATGACGGCACAGGTTCTATGAGTATGGGGCCACGCAGCGGGCCTTCGGTCCGCGAGAGCTCCGCTAAAACATGTGACATTTATTACAAGGGCAATTTTCTTCTCTTCCAAAACCACAGAGGAACGCTTTCTTTTGTCTTGCACGGGTTCTACGTATTCCTGACTTTTATCTGCTAGGCAGACTAACTTGTTTTTTACGGTTTCTTCTTTATTGTATATTTCTTCTTATTAGATAATTATGTATTATTAAAATACCTCTTCTTGAATTACCGTAAGTATTGACGAAGAGTCTTTCCATTTCTGTTTTGTATGAAGCGCTAGTTGACTGTTTTGAGGTGAAAAGAATTTGAACACAAGTAAGCCCTCGCATTGCCTCGACGGCTTTAGTGAACAGATCTTTTACTACAGACACGTTCCCTTTCGCCATGTTAACCCTCTGACATAACATGGCTTAAACATGGGCACCCAAATGATACGAAATTGTTGATGCAACAAAACAGCGGAAGTAAACAGGCACTAAAAACCGCATGTAAATGTATTTATATTAAATCCTCATGCCCGCCGCCTACCAACAATATACTGAGACCACGAACTGGGACCAATATTCTATTAGGCGGAAAAATGTTAAGTTTGCTTTTGTATTCTAACCTAGAGAGTTAGGTATGAAAATAGGTGGCAACAAAATCACAAGTTTTGGCCAGCTTTTTTACGGGATTCCTGGAGTTAATGACAAAACCACGTCCCCATTAAAACAAGCAACCTGTTTCTGTTATCAGTGTAATGTCAACCAGAAAAGTCTTGCACAGATATTTGAGGCATCCAAAATGAAGGCTTATTATTTCCTGGCAATTTGCCTGTAGTCTTGTCCAGAGTGGATTTATCAGTTCCTTTTATTTCACTCGGATTATGAAGCATCAATTCAAAGGAACCGATGAACTACAGTTGATGTACTACTTCTTTAAAATCACCTGAAACATGACTTTTCATTCTGACATCCGTCCTCAACTATAAAATCTTCTCGCGTATTTCACTCCACCTACAAAAACACGAATTGTTTTAAATAAACAAGCAGAATAAATTGACGGCCTCGCGGACCCGTCGATCACCACCTCTATTCCTACAAAAGACACCATTCTACCCGAAAATACACAATTGTTGAGTCAACGGAAAAACCGACAAGTAAACGATTTTCATTTGCCTTTTTTACAATAGAGTCTACCTTAGAAGTTTTCCCACACATCAAAACATCAAACTTACTTACATTCACACTCGTGATTCCTTTGTTGCTCATAACTTTAATTTGTTGCTCATAACTTTTATTGACTTGGACCTACAAGTATTTTCAACTTTCTCTCAATGTTCTCTATCTTGCCAAGAACCATTTCCAGTTGACTAGTGCTCTTCGCATTTTGTACATAGTGTCTGATTCTACAACGGCATCTTTACCATATTCACTATCAATTCTTTTTTTTATTAACCTCACGTTCTAACGGCACGGTGGGCGGCACGCTGGGCGGCACGGTGGTCTAGTGGTTAGCGCGTCGGACTTTCAACCTGAGGGTCGGTGGTTCGAGCCTGGCCTCTGCCGTCGTGTTGTTTCCTTAGACAAGAAACTTTACTCCACACTGTCTCTCTCCACCCAGGTGTATAAATGGGTACCGCCGACAAAATGCTGGGGGTAACCCTGCGATGGACTACCATCCCATACAGGGGGGAGTAGCAATATTCCTAGTTGCTTCATGCTACGGAAACCGGGTTAACCTCCGGCCGTGTGGGCCATCGTGGCCCGAGTGCGACTTTTTTTCTTTCACGTTCTTTCTTCTTTCACGTTCTAACGCATTAACGAGATGGCTTTAACCCTATTCAGACTGGGCTTTTTTAGGCAATCTGTGACTGGGGGTGGGGGGGGGGGGGTCCTCGGACCCCCTATATATCTCTGGAACCAGTAAGGCTAGGACCATAAAATTTTCACACAATGTTCACCTCCATACAAGGAAACCTCACACCCAGTTTTGACCTGCTACACCCAATTATGACGTCACAATGACGTCATTTTTTTTTGTTTTCCCGGCGTTTCTTTGATATTTTTCCATCCAGATACTTAAAATGTCAAATATAACTGTAAAATCATCTCTTTAATATTAAAACATAATAAATACAAACAAGGACACACTTACAACGCGAGAAAAAGCAATAAAAAGCGATAAAACTATAATTTTGAAATTATTGTCCGCCATCTTGGATCCGCTATCTTGGATCCGTCATCTTGGATTTTCTTTTTTTTTTTTGGTTTAAATTAAAATTTAAAAAAATATCTAAAAGAGAAAAGGATCAGAATGTATAAAACACGTATCAAACTAATGTCTATTATCCAAACAATGAACTTAGAAGCGTTATTTAATAATTAGTACAAAATGTTTGTCTATAAGTAAAAGAGAGCAAAAATTTACCTACCCCTCCCCTCAAATATTTGATGTTAAAAATTTTTGATGTCTTTCAAGAACTAGTCCCAAGAAAAAACTATTCTAACAAAAAAATGCACCATAAGTCAAAGAACAAGATCTTAAAATAAAAAAAATTCACCATATTTTAATATTTTGAAAACCTACGTGTCAAAATCCGGTTGTCATGGCAACATGGTTAATCACACTGACATGGTGTGGATACCAAACTGTCTCTAGATAAATTCTAGGAAAAGTCAGAAAATTTCAGCCTCATAGCTATTTCGGTGTAAGAGTTATCACAATTTTACTGGAGGGGGGGGGGGTTCGAAAGCCCCCCCCCCCCCCCCAGTATGAATAGGGTTAAGAGCCCTTTGATTACCTTTTATCGTGTATTTGAGGGATTTGTCTTCAAATGCTATTAAATTTCCTGCTGAAAACGTGTTTGCAAAGCTGTTGAAACTAACACGGCTGTAAGTAAAGACTAAAAGAATCATTAATCAAAGTGACTGTGAGCCACTAAACTCGGAAAATGAACTGATTATGAAAGGGTCAGAATATCGAAGCTACTGAACTGAGTTTGTATTTATCCGTTGGTCATTGGGTAAATAGGTGCAATGTTCTTTTCTCCCTTTCTTTTCATTAACGGAAATAGATATTGTTTACAATTTATAGAAAGTTGTATCTTGACAATTACTTTTTATAAACACATTTCGATATTTTTTCAAATGTGAACGACTCCAAACACAAAGTAATACAGTTTCATTTGAAGATTTGAAGAGTATGATGAGTTTTCATTTGCAGTTCGAGGACAAGTTACACAACCGCATCAGCGGAAAGCTCTGGGAGACACCAGAGTTGACTTAGAAGGATTAATATTTTGAAAATGTATTACCTTTTATAAATAGATTGAGATGTGCTCTACAACATAGGTTAATATTATGGGTTGTTGTGCAGCTGGTGACCTGTGACGTCATTCCAAACAGAAAGATTTTTCTCAAAATTCAAATTTATCAAAAAAGAGTGGAAATTAAAAACATTTTATGTTTGTTTTGTAAAATATGATATGGAGAGAGCACTTCCATTGTGAAAGTGCTGTATTTTTTTTTTATTTGTGTTTGGAGTCGTTCACTTTTGAAAAAATATCGAAACGTGTTTATAAAAAAGTAATTGTCAGCATACAACTTTCTATAAACTTTAAACAAGATCCATTTCCGTTAAGGAAAAGAAAAGGGGGAAAAGAACATTGCACATATTTACCTGGCAGTACTAACAGACCCAATGACGAACGGATAAATACAAACTCAGTTCAGTAGCCTCGATATTCTGGCCCTTTCATAATCAGTTCATTTTCCGAGTTTAGTGGCTCACAGTCGCTTTGATTTATGAGCCCTTAACTCTTTACTTACAGCCGTGTTAGTTTCTTCAGCTTCAGGGACCCACCGCGAGTGTGAATAATTTGAGTATTTGGCCGGGTCGTTAAGCTATCTTCCAACGGCTTGATGAACGCGAAGAATTAATAAAGCCGTTTCCGATGGCTCAAAACGGGAAAAGTTTGCGGAGATAAGCTACCTTTAATTCTCTCTTAGTGAATGTGCGACTCTGATGAAGATCACGAATGGAAAGCAGAACTATCGACTATGGTCTACGTGGAATTTCGAGGCGACTGGAGGCGTTGGAGCGAATTTACAGCCGATTTCCTTCGGTGAATCCGATCGGCTCGATGAGCGGAGTGCCCTACCTTGTCTCTCTTTTAGGGAGGAAGAAACAGTTGAACTAGATCTCGCTGGAATCGCTTCGAATCGACCCCAAAACCACTCAAGACACAAGTAAACACAAAAAGAAGTTCAGGTGAGCCAGTTTTATTCAAATATCGTTCCTAATTTTACGTTTAAATTCGAAGTGAATTTTTCCCATACACATCCTTATAATTTCGCTATTATGCAACATTTACCACGACGTTCAAATTACAACGTGTAAACATTACTTGAGCTTGGGCTACCTGTGGGTGAACACGATTTTGCCCGGCTGCATCTAAACCTTTTTATTCGCCAACAAATTAAATAATTTACTAACTTGACCTTTTTGGTGTGTGTTCTAAAAATAAAGCATATTTCACCGTGAAAAACAGCGAAGTTCTTGCTTGTTAATCTCCGGTTGCTGCCTGTACAGAAGAAACGTAAGAAACAACTGAAATCGACCCACAATGCATTCCCAGCTTAGTGCTCTGCATTATGTTCTGCATGATGTCACTGAGTTGCTAAAAAGTTCCACATGTGTTATGGCGACTGGAAATAGGCCAGAACGATCGATTAAACAGTAGTTTTGTACTCCGTTAAGATGAACTTGATAACTTGATGTCCATGACTACAGATATCTGTATTCAGTTGATTAACCCAACAAAATACAATGTTTCAAGCAACAGTAAGTTCGTGCTTCAAAATACAGGAAAATATATCTCCGGGAGGCAAAAAATATAAAATAATTTCCGGGGAAGCATGCCCCAGGACACCCCTAGAGGGAGGGGGCAAAGGCCCTGCCATCGTGTGCCCACCTGCTCAAACTCATTGCCCTCCTGTTTAAGTAATGCTCTACATAAGAACGATAGCAAACTTCATTGTTCTGTGGTTTTGACTCTTTCCCACATAGAATGTCTTTGATTTCAAGAATAGAGGAGGAGCTGATGGTTAATAATTATATTTCATTATAAAAATAAAGAAAATCCATTTGCGTCACATAAATTTTAGGAAATTTTTGAGCTTAACCAATCAGAATAGCAGAAGACAATAGCTAATAATTTTGCTTCTTTGATGAAGTTCCCCAAATACAATATCTTTTAAAAATTGCATGTTGTGCGATTGGGTCTCAAATTACTTGAAACCTTAAAAAAAGAATAAGACAAAATGCACCTTGAAATTTAACTTTATAGCTGTTTATGAGTCTAGGCCAATGAGATCACTAGTTGTAACAATGAAAAAAGCTGACATTCCATCATGCATTGCCGTTCAGCGCTACCCTTCTAATGGGGATCATTACTTAAATCTTAATGAAACCCCTGCTTACTTAGTTCTCTTGAATCGTGGACGATTTTATTAACAGGCTATCACTCCTACTAGCGCTTAAACGACAAACAATTGATAAACATGTTTTTCTTTCGTTTTTGACATACCGACCGAAAACAAACACTTTTATTTGTTGGATTTGTCAAAGAGTGTTTTACGCATACGTGTAAAGAGCTGAACAATAGAATAAAGATTCCGAAGTATCCATTGGGGTTTCCACATTGTAATACAGTATAATAGACATGTTATTCTTTGTTTTTTGACTTACCGACCGAAAATAAACACTTTCGTTTACTGGATTTTGTTTTGGACGTACGTACGTGTGAAGAACATTCGTATGGCAACGTTCTAACAAGTTCACTCTGAATTTGACAGAAATTAGTGACTCGGAGGAAGAATTTTTTGTTACGCAGAATACTTTTAACGGTTCGATTAATCCAGGCCTAAAGTTAGAGGAATTTGTATCGACTGAGAAGCTGGATGATGACTATGAAAACGCTCAGTTTAGCATTGCGGACGCGACGGATGGTTTGTTTAGCTGTGAGCAAGCGGGAGAATGTCGAGAATTGAAAACGAAGATCGCGTCAAGTGGAAAACAAGCTTCCAAGAGGGAAATCGTCGCTGTAGACGACAACGAGCTGTTGATGAGAAATAGCGAAAGGATCCCACAGAAGACTGTTGAAGTCAGTTTGTAGTTTTGTTTGCCAGTGTTGGTGCGTCGGGAGAAAAATATCATTTTTTCCTCTGGTGGAATATTACCTGTAATATTCCCCCCGGGGAATATCAGCCCCGCTCTCCCCTGCTACAATCAAAACAGCCCCCAGCTTTTCAGACAGTTGATAATTCCTGGGGTTTATTTAATATAATCACCCGAAAGAACAAAGGAAAACGAGCCATGTGGAAAATAAGTTGTATAAATGTCTTCTTGATGTCCCTAACTCTTCCAATGAAAATGCATACAAGTCTTATAAAAACAAACTTACCCATTCTCTTCGAGTTGCTAAGCGTTTATATTATGAAAAGCAAATTGAGAAACTAAAATCAAATGTTAAGGCCACTTGGAAAGTTCCAAAATAAATTTTAAATATAAATAAAAGTAAGCGTGGTTTACTATCCGTATTAAGGCAGATTATCCTGAAATTTCCAACCCAAAGGAAATGGCTAATCTTTTTTTGTAAATATTTTACTAACATTGGCTCTAATTTAGCTAGCAAAATTCCTACATCAGAAAAGTCGCAAACTTCTTTTCTACCCCCAAAACTACTAGTCAATTCAATATTTCTAAAAGTTGCAAATGAGGACGAAATTATTGAAATGTGTGATACTTGTCGTTCAGGTACTGCTATAGGTCATGAAAACATTTCTATGTAAAAAAGAAATGACTTTTAATAAATGTGGCTACTAAATATATCTGAATTTCGTAACTGTTCATCAGTAGGATGCCACAAATGTGTGCAATTCCACAATTGGTTTCGGCTCCATTAAATCCTATACCAATTGCAGAACATTTTAGGAGGAGCCAGCCACAGTGTGAGCATAGTTACTGACAAGACATAGTAGTAAGGAAAACAACGCAAAATAAATTTAGTACGTTAAATAACGATCTAAACACACGCGTCAACTAAATAAGCCAAGCACGCGCACAACTTAAGGAACATTGCGCGCGCGCACCTGCATTAACCTGAATAAAAGCAATATAGAAATTAAATAGGGGCGCTAGGGGGATATAATGAATCTAAAATAGCAAAGGATACGGCAGTTTCTCAATTCTGGATTGCTAATCTAATTTCTCGTAGTGTAGTGCCATACTTCTCAATTTACGAAGGAGCGTAGTTTACGAAGGAGACGTGATGAACGTCGGCGAAGTCTATGTATAAAATACAACTTCGCTGTGCAAATTCTAGCATATCTTACCAATTGAGATATATAAACACCATAGGCCGGATTGGCGGGAATTTTGCTGTCCATTTGAGGAAAATTGACAATCCGAAATGAGAAGTCATCCCTCTTGTCGTAGACGCTGAGATGGAAAGGTGTGTTGCTGTCACTATTCTTGATTCTCGTGTCCAGGTAACACACTTCATTTGATGTTAAGGCAATTTTCCCTATTACTGGCATCATTAACTTATCCCTCACCTCTGGTACTATACCAAATCAATTAAAAATTGCTCGAGTTATTCCTTTATTTAAATCTGGTGAACAGGATATATTTACAAATTACGTACAGACCCATGTCTGTTTTACCTGCATTCTCTAAAATTCTAGAGAGAGTAATGTACAATTGTCTTCTAAAGTTTCTCAATGATTTTAAGATTCTCTCTGATAATCAGTATGGTTTTCGCAAACATCACTCCACTGCTTATGCTCTAGCTTGTTTGTATGACAATCTCTAAAAATCCGCTATTGAAAATAAGGAATATACAGTTGGTATTTTCATAGACTTGTCTAAAGCCTTTGGTACTGTTGATCATCATATTCTAATTTCAAAACTAGAGCATTATGGTGTTCGAGGCAGTGCAATAAGATGGTTTGAAAGCTATCGAAGCGATAGACAACAATATGTGGAATTTAATGGTATCTGTTCGGGGTCTTGCCAAATAAAGTGTGGGGTGCCTCAGGGCTCTATACTAGGCCCCCTCCTCTTTCTGGTCTATATAAATGATCTGTGCAATGTGTTAAAGGTGGTGGACTTTATTCTATTTTGCTGATGACACAAACATATTTTTTTCTCAAAAAGATTATAATTTACTCTCTGAAACCCTAAATTCTGAAATGTGTTAATTAATACAGTGGTGTCGGGCTAATAAGCTGTCAATTAACTTTAAAAAATCGAATTTTATGGTCTTTAGACCACGCCAAAGGAGGCAAACACTTGATCTATCTATTGAAATTGACAACAATAAGATTGAATGTGTGAAAGAAACAGTATTTTTAGGCGTTATCCTTGATGAGCATTTGTCATAGAAGCCGCACATTCTTAGCGTCTCTAGAAAAATATTAAAATATATAGGCATTATTTTTAAGTCAAGTTTTTGCCATCACAAAACTTCCTTACACCGTTTGTACTATAGTTTAATTTACCCTTACTTAATATATTGTTTCAGCTTGGGGATCGATATATCAGAGTAATATTATTTGCGTTATTATTTTGCAAAAGAAGATAGTAAGACAAATAGACAGACAGACATCTTTATTTAAAAATAAAATTCTATGTTCTCCCAGGGTAGTCCCTTCAGAGGGTTAAAAAAAACCCACTGCTATCAATGGGAGCCCTGGGAGAAACATAATTAAAGAATAATTAATAATAATAATATTAAGAATAATATCTAAAGCTTCTTTAGATTCTCACACTGATGTTCTTTTCAAAGAACAGGAGATTTTGAAATTCTCTGACATCTATTTATATCAGATAGGTAAATTTCTGTATTTAAGTCGTGAAATTCAAAACAGTGGAAGCATCCGTTTGTTTGGCAAAAATATTCTTTGTTGAGCTACATATTTCTGTTTTCCTTTTCTTTTCTTTTCCTTTTAAAATAATACGTTTTATATTTCATGCTCTCCCCATAGTTCGTATGATGCATCCTATATTGTCAGGAAGTCTATAGTTCATAAGACCCCGGCTTCTATATAGGCTTCCTTGTCAATACCACCTTAAACATTTTGTAGTCTATCGTCTTTAAGTTAATGAATGAGTTAATTAATGAATGAATGGATGAATAAAATTCGAGTTTCTTAGAGTGTTGAATGGTATGTCGCCAATATAGGATATTTTTTTTGTTGCATTAAGTTTACATAATGTTTGATTTTAGTGTCAGTTAAGAAAATAGGGTCAAAATCAGGCAAATTATAGAATTCGGATATCCTTGTAAGATTAGAGTAGAAGCTATTTTTACCAGAAGAGTCTAGATCTGCTGACATTAAAACGGTCTGTTAAACAATAGTATTGTCCTTACTTTTAAGGTATAAGGTATAATTAATTATTTTCTGATTAATAGCTATAATAAGAAGAACCTACCAAGTTCAGCTCTACATGCCACATTTGATGCCTCATTGCTTACTTCTAGATAACGCTTGCAGAATTGTTAATGGCTTTTGTTAATCTGCGAACTGTCCCAAGACTTACAATCCGGTTTTGCGTACACATCCCAGACTTCGCTATTATATGTCAAAATTGGGGAGATCATCGTGTCAAAGAGTTTGCTTGCCAGGAATGGGGACTATTTACTGAAATTTGTATGTTTTCTTAGACTGAAAAGAGCGTGAAGGCCATTCTCTTTTAACTGGTCAAGTACCATTGAAAAGTTATCCGTTGAAGAGATTACTGACCCTATTTTAATATATTATATTTTATTTATATTTTATTTCTGCAGACAGTCACATAAATCGGTCACCAGTCGAAACGGCTTCAAACGACCAAAGGATTTCAGGGATTCCTTTTTTGCAAAAAGGCGGGCCCCATGGTAAGCTGCACACGAGCCACAGGTGACCCACACGAGCCACATGTAGCCCACAAGAGCCACAGGTGACCCACACGAGTCACAGGTGACCCACACGAGTCGCAGGTAGCCCACACGAGCTACAGGTGACCCATACGAGTCACAGGTAGCCCACACAAGCCACAGGTAGCTCACACGAGCCACAAGTGGCTCACACAAGCCACAGGTGGCCCACACGAGCCACAGGTGACCAACTCGACGGAGCTTAACCCGGTTTCCGTAGCATGAAGCAACTAGGAGTATTACTACTTTCCTCTGGATGGGATGCTAGTGCACAGCAGGGTTACTCTCTAGCATTATGTGACTGGTATCAGTTTATTCACCTGGGTGGTAGTCAGGTCTCATATGACAAAATATGGGTCGGATCGTTACAGAAGTGACAAAAGCGCCAAATTTGGCATAGATGTTCCTTAGGACCTACTGATTAATATTAGAGGGGGAGCCCAACGCAATCGTCACCATATAAGGATTAACGGGGCTTTAAAAATTTACCTTAATTACGAATTGGACTACCTGTGGTGGTTTGCAGTTTTCAAGTAAAACAGCTAACAAGAAATGCAGTAGTGACATTTATTGACTGAAACTATTATGCTTACTCATTTCTTCGCATATTTCATTATAAGCCATCATTTATATATTACATAAGGCTTTTAGATATATACTAGTTCCCAGTCCCTTCTCGGTAAGAATGATCAAATTTGAACATTACCGCCATACAATTTTTAAATGAAAGGACCACTCGACAAATTAGAAGTACTGGATCCTTGTGAAGGATCTGATCAGCAGAAATAATTATAAACAAATAAAATGAAAGGCTGATCGTACAGAAAGGAATATATTTTTAACCGATTAATTTCGAACAGCACGGCCGTTCTTCTTCAGGGTATAACCGTACTAAAAGAAAAAACGTTACAGATTTGAATATATATAAAAACAAGCGAAAGATATGAAATTACATACTTTGTTTATAGTATAAGCTAAATGGATAAAAATATGACGCTGAAAAAAACGTTACAGATTTGAATATATAACAAGCGAAAGATATGAAAATACATACTTTGTTAATGGTATGAGCTTAATGGATAAAAATAGGACGCTAAAATTTACATAAAGTATATATCAAGTTTCATCGCGTCTGTTTAACCCTTTGGGTTCGAGCGTTTGGCCTTTATCAATAAGATAAGCCTCTCGAGCCTTACGCACGTCGTCACGGTTAGATTTTATAAGCTCAAGCGGGATTAGTTGCATGTCGGAGGCAGAATGATTAGGTGAAAGAAAATGTTCTGATACTGCCGTAAGTTTAGAGTTGTCGGGGTGTACTTGTTTGTCGACTGGTCTGCGGTGTTCGTTGAAGCGTTCTTTCAGTTGTCGTTTAGTCTCTCCAATGTACTGTTTGTTGCATCGTCTGCATTCTACCATGTATACAACGTTTCTAGAATTGCAGTCAATGTGGTGGTTAATGGTCCTAGTGTTTCCTGTAGAGTGAAATGTGTAATCTGTTTGTCCGTCATTGATGTACTTGCATGTGCGGCAGCGGTTGTTGCCACAACGAAAGGAGCCAGGATGTGGGTTAGAGGGCGCAGTGGTGCGTAGTTTAGATCTGACTAGTAAGTCGTTAAGATTTTTAGTACGTCGGAATGCAACGAGAGGTGTGGCCTTGAATACATTGGCGCAACGGATAGTGGAGGACAGGATATGAAAGTGTTTGTGTATGATGGATGACAGAGAGCGTAATGCGGGGTTGTAAGTGATTACAAGGGGAACACGGCTAGGTTGGTTAGCAGAAATGTCTTTGGGTGTGAATGCTTCTGCGCGTGTAATAGTACGAACGCGTTGAAATTCGCGGTTGAGGAAAGATAGATTGTATCCACGTTTGTTAAGATATGTTTTAAGTTCGTTGGTACGAAGTGTGAAGGTCTCGTCGGAAGAACAGATACGACGAAGTCTGAGGAAGAGACTAAAGGGGATAGCTCGTTTGGTATGATGAGGATGGCAAGATGAGTGTAGCAGGTACTGATGTTTGTCAGTAGGTTTAGTGTAGAGGTCTGTTTCGATAGTACCGTTATTGAGAACAACGTTAACGTCCAGAAAAGGTAGAGACTTAGAGGAGTGATTGGATGTAAATTTGAGGGTGGGGTGAATGCTATTGAGATAAGAAGTGAAGGCAAGGAGGTCCTGTTCAGTATGTGTCCATATCATAAAAATGTCGTCTATGTAACGCCACCAAGTATGGGGCTGGTGTGTTGCGCGTGAAAGAGCGTCGGTCTCGAATTTAGCAAGGAAAAGATTAGCGTAAGAGGGTGCCATTTTGGTTCCCATAGCAAAATAAATACACGGAACTGCTATGGGAACCAAAATGGCACCCTCTTACGCTAATCTTTTCCTTGCTAAATTCGAGACCGACGCTCTTTCACGCGCAACACACCAGCCCCATACTTGGTGGCGTTACATAGACGACATTTTTATGACATGGACACATACTGAACAGGACCTCCTTGCCTTCACTTCTTATCTCAATAGCATTCACCCCACCCTCAAATTTACATCCAATCACTCCTCTAAGTCTCTACCTTTTCTGGACGTTAACGTTGTTCTCAATAACGGTACTATCGAAACAAACCTCTACACTAAACCTACTGACAAACATCAGTACCTGCTACACTCATCTTGCCATCCTCATCATACCAAACGAGCTATCCCCTTTAGTCTCTTCCTCAGACTTCGTCGTATCTGTTCTTCCGACGAGACCTTCACACTTCGTACCAACGAACTTAAAACATATCTTAACAAACGTGGATACAATCTATCTTTCCTCAACCGCGAATTTCAACGCGTTCGTACTATTACACGCGCAGAAGCATTCACATCCAAAGACATTTCTGCTAACCAACCTAGCCGTGTTCCCCTTGTAATCACTTACAACCCCGCATTACGCTCTCTGTCATCCATCATACACAAACACTTTCATATCCTGTCCTCCACTATCCGTTGCGCCAATGTATTCAAGGCCACACCTCTCGTTGCATTCCGACGTACTAAAAATCTTAACGACTTACTAGTCAGATCTAAACTACGCACCACTGCGCCCTCTAACCCACATCCTGGCTCCTTTCGTTGTGGCAACAACCGCTGCCGCACATGCAAATACATCAATGACGGACAAACAGATTACACATTTCACTCTACAGGAAACACTAGGACCATTAACCACCACATTGACTGCAATTCTAGAAACGTTGTATACATGGTAGAATGCAGACGATGCAACAAACAGTACATTGGAGAGACTAAACGACAACTGAAAGAACGCTTCAACGAACACCGCAGACCAGTCGACAAACAAGTACACCCCGACAACTCTAAACTTACGGCAGTATCAGAACATTTTCTTTCACCTAATCATTCTGCCTCCGACATGCAACTAATCCCGCTTGAGCTTATAAAATCTAACCGTGACGACGTGCGTAAGGCTCGAGAGGCTTATCTTATTGATAAAGGCCAAACGCTCGAACCCAAAGGGTTAAACAGACGCGATGAAACTTGATATATACTTTATGTAAATTTTAGCGTCCTATTTTTATCCATTAAGCTCATACCATTAACAAAGTATGTATTTTCATATCTTTCGCTTGTTATATATTCAAATCTGTAACGTTTTTTTCAGCGTCATATTTTTATCCATTTAGCTTATACTATAAACAAAGTATGTAATTTCATATCTTTCGCTTGTTTTTATATATATTCAAATCTGTAACGTTTTTTCTTTTAGTACGGTTATACCCTGAAGAAGAACGGCCGTGCCGTTCGAAATTAATCGGTTAAAAATATATTCCTTTCTGTACGATCAGCCTTTCATTTTATTTGTTTATTACCGCCATAGCTGATTCGTATTACACGTTCCCTTCAAACTCGCGTTTTGAACCTAAATTACTGCTGTTTGATATATATGTTCGCGAAACAAATGTACTTTCAAATAGCGCTAATAGAAACGCCAAGAGTTAGCTATATTATTAGAATTCAGTTAGGGCTACATAACGGAAACAATGCTCGATCGCTGAAACTCTTTAGGTTATCATTTACGCTTGATGCAGTTATAGCCTTTAGGATATGCATTGGCATCTGCAAAGGGGGGTACATCCCAAGGAAGCCTTGGCACACTTGCATCTTGTACACGCGCCTTTGCAAGAGCACTTGATCAGCTCACTACAAGCCTTGGATACTTCGGGTATGGTGATCCATTTCGGAACCCATTTGCCATCGTCTTCAAACCACGAGAACTGCCCTGGTGATGGCACAGGTGGCTGTGGCTGATCGCTGACTGTCCAGATCCCGGCCTGGAGAACGGTGCGACGGACATGCTGCAAAAGGGCATCCTGCAAATAACAACAGCGTCGATGTTATTAAGGATTAATTAGGAAGAGGTTGATCCTAGTTTCATAAAAAGAAGGTGCAGTGGGTTAGTTCAAACTTGTCATTGTGAGTATTGCCAGTTAAACGGCCTACAGGTGGCCTGGCCCTCTGAGCCCTTCCCCTCATATCCACCCCTGCTAGGTGAAACGTGAAAAAAGTGCGATAAAGAAAGAAGTAATATTTACCTTTGTAGGCGGGAGCTTGTCCATTGCTCTAGAATAGCTCCATCCGGGTCAGGTTGATGTCAGATAAGGGGCTGAGCTTATCGTACAGGATTACCGTGTATCTCTCGATCTGTTTGAAGAGGGGCGAGTCTGTCGTAAGCTGCATAAATGGCGTCTTGGCAAGTATTTGGAATGTGGGCGTGACCTCTGGAAAGATCTCCCATGCCTGCCAGGCTGACTTCTTTCCTTTCCCTAAGAAGCAGGAGGTGGTATCACAGCCAGTTAATGCGTGGAATACAGGCAGGGAAGTAGATCGTGGTTCACCAAGAACAGCACAAATAGAGTTGACGTTGATGAAGCGAAAGTTTCGGCCCATACCAAAGGCAAGCCACAGATCAAGTTCCGGCTGGACCTCTCTCAGGCCATGAAGCTTTCCCACCAAGATAACTAGGACATCGGTATCCACGGTTCGGACGAGGACAGTTTTCGCCTCTTCAACTTGGATGGCGTGAAGGATATGGACCACAACCCTCGTATCCGCCTCCTCGTGAGTACAATCTGTCATAGCGGTCGCAGAGCCAATGGAAATCACAGAAGCACGGAGAAAAATTATTTCGGTAGTTACGTTTTTTTTATGTGGGATTCCAACATAGGTTATAAACATTAGCACGATTGTTACCACTTGTCATTATGTCTTAGTAGAACACTGAGGAGGGTCGCTTGGCCGAAAGATTTGTTAGTTCAGATTACCTTTGTTGTATGACGCCTACAACATACTTTATATGAGTATCATAGCTGACATATGTGTTGCATGTTTACCTGATGTAACGTGGATTGTCTTCCTCTCTGGCCAGTTATGTCCAGCAACCTTCAACGATAGGAAGTGAAACAACTCTTCTTTGTTTAACGGATCACGTAGGAATGACGCCCAGTTGGATGGTA
Organism: Cladopsammia gracilis; assembly: GCA_022457155.1. Classification (NCBI taxonomy): domain Eukaryota; kingdom Metazoa; phylum Cnidaria; class Anthozoa; order Scleractinia; family Dendrophylliidae; genus Cladopsammia; species Cladopsammia gracilis. The sequence continues at coordinate 48,754 of JAJGOT010001026.1, read as the reverse complement.
GTTTAGTACCCCCACCTACTTTCCGTCGAACGCCTTTGCCTCTCTTCTCCCTGGTGGACTTCTTGAGACTATTAGGTATGTATGTGTCCCAGACAACGTCCACCCTTCTACTTCTCTGGCTGCTGAGGTAGGGAATGAAGACGTTATGGGCGTAATCATCAAAGGTCAATCTGTAGTAAAACTTCCAGAAAAGTTGAAGCCTTTATTCTTAAGTATATCCCTTCTTACAATTGTGGAAGCCTTGGCCAGCATCGTGGCGGCCTCAGAGCAGTCTCTTTTCTTGATAGCATCTTTAACCATGCCCTGTAATGCTTTCGTGAAAATTATGACAATATTTTTTCCATCATTTTGCTCTTGTGCATCAGGAAACTGAGCTAACAATGAAATCTTCAGTCGAGTCTTATTTACAATCTTATAAACGCCCAAAGCTTCAAGGCGACTTATGTAAAGTGAATGCAATTCAGATAGCATAAAAAGAAGCTTGTTGTCCTCAACAGAGTTCTCAATATAATCAACCAACTCAATGAATGCTTGAGATTCCATAATCTTCTCATCCTCTTCTTTACAAGATTCTTGTCGTTTTGTAGTGAGTTGCCGTGACTCCTATACCGATTTCTTAGATCAGTCAAACATTTAAGGTGATATTTGGCCTCAGCAGCTATGAGATCAACTCCTGAGATCTTTGGCATTAGCGTAGCATCGTTAATTTCAGTAATCATGCGACGGATATTCTGGTCAGTCGAAAAAGTGGTGACTTCATGTAGCTGCCCCCCTCTATACCGCACAAGATGCAGTCCACCTTATTGTGTGTTAGTGATTGTCATCGATTCTTTGATGCCGGGGCTTTCTCCTCCTCTTCTGGTTGGCCTTCTTACTTCTCCCTTTTCCTAGATACTCTTTCTTTGACTTTTTGTAGCTTCGACAAATTTAATTTCAAATAGCAAGACTTGTGCCAAGACGCCTCGTTTTTAATTAAAACATCAGTGTCTATATCAAGAGGGAAGGGAATATTGAGTGACAGGGCACCTAGTGAGCTAAACTCGAGAACATTCTGAAGAAAAGAGGCATAGACTGATACGGGGTCATAACATGGGCCACATGCTCTAAGAGGACATCTTAAATCTTCTGTTGTGGTTGTTTGGCATATGATGCATCGACTCTAAGATACTTCCAATTCCGGTTCTGAAATTTGAAACCCCTTACGGTTATATTTTCGATTACTTAGAAAAAAACAACTTAAATTTGAAAGAAAAACTGTTAAACCAAACTTTTATATATATTGCAATATAAAATTAGCAAGATTATGGCCTTTTAATAGCGAAATACTTACAGGTTTTGTAGGTACGCCTGAGAGCCGCCATCTTGGATTTTGCCAATGGCCGAGTGGGACTGGGCACCAGTATTTCAAAGAGATGCCGAAAAGTAGCTTTTTTGTTAAGATTCGGGGTTGTAATCGACAGTCATGACAGTTAATGCATTCTAATGGATAACAGCTTTTTCAAAATTTATTTAAAACGTTTTTACATATATTTAATAAATATATTTAAAATAAGTACCACAGGGAGCCCAAATCGAGAAATTTGAAAACGTAAATCCTCCGTAATTTCCCTTAAAGGAATATTTACGTTGGGCTCCTCCTCTAACATTGATAGTACTACCATAAGCTACAACTATGCCAAGTTTGGTGCTTTTGTCAGCTCTGTAATGATCAAGACCCTAAGAGACCTGACTATGGGGAGAGACAATTTTGCGGAGTTAAGTATTTTGTCTAAGGAAAGAACACGACGGCCGAGGCCAGGCCTCGAACCAGGTACTACTACCAAAACATTTGAGGAGTAGCCCCGCCTCGACTGGGTACGTTCTCAATCAATCCCCGACCGCTTAGAGAGAGAAGTCTGAAACACTATAGTTCGATCTATTAATTTTAATTCAATTAAAACTAGGTTTGAAGAATTTTACCCTTAAGCCTTCCTGAAATAATGATCTGTATCACTGCTAATTTAGTTACTTTTGTATGCATATGCAAGCTTAAAAAGTTAATTAGTCTAATACAAGTATATATATGGTATAATAAATTGTATTTTATAACAATGACCCGACACTTGCAGGGGAATCTTAGCCTGCAAAAACTGACGAAAGATCTACGAAATCTGCATCTAAATACTCCATAAACCTTTCGCAATTCAAGATATGCGGCCATTCCGAAAGATAACGAAATTAAAGCGTCACATGAACTACCTTAACTTAAATATTATGTGACGCACTATGATCCCCTCAAGTCTTACGGCCATAGCTTTAATATTCTAGAAATTATGGAGAAGGGCGGAATCCCTCCGGTCTGAACATGGCTAATTTGTCTAATTTGTAAACTGGGGTACAGACCTTTGGAAAGGTTCATCACTTACATTGTTTCATCTACACAGAGTGTGCCCAACCAAGAGCCACCTAGCGTATCATCAAGAATATATAAAGACTGCATGACTTATGGCCTCAAAGATGACCTACATTGATACATCTACACAGAGTGTGCACAACCAAGAGCCATATGACGTATTATCAAGAATATATAAGGACTGCATGACCTATGGCCTCAAGGATGACATACATTGACTTAATTGTCCTCTTTTAGGACAATATGACCTAGATCATTTGCCCGTTAATTTTAAGACAAAATGAGTCTCTCAACGAATTTAAGAAAGAACTGGAATCTATTTGCTCAGAACGGATGCTACCGTAACATACTAAATTAAGCCTCATCTAAAATGTAAATTGAATTTTGACTTCATGTTATTTATAATTTTTGACTGGGTGGCCCTATATTGAGGGACGTATTTCCTGTTCAGGATTTTTCTTCAGTACTAGTGACTTTGTATTTCTCTAATTATTCTACGTCACTTGTTTTAGTGGTATACATAAGTATCAGTTCCTGTTCGGTTTTTCCCCCTTTGATCAGGTGACAGTCATGTGTCTACAGGAGTCATATATGTCTCCTGTTGCACGGCAACTACGCTTCCATGCCCAACCGATGATCTGAGCGAATCATTGCTGGATTTGTTTTTCGATTCCTCTGTCTCATGTATCACTTTCGACCGCATGTCCATTGTATCGCGATTGGCTGCGTTGGACGTTCCAATTCTGTTTGTTTGTTTCCACTTTTGCTTTTTTTGACAGTATGCTGCACGCACATCGCCATTCCTCAGAACGTGAAGTAAAAAGATGAACAAACCCTTGCAAAAGTAATCAACAGAAAACAAACTTAAACGCCTTAAAAAAAAGCAACGTACCGCAGATGACGGTTTAATTTTATTTTCAACTATGCATCGCGACTCAAACCGAGAGATGAGATATCAGCATGCAAAGGCACCAATCTCACCCCACCTATGCAGTGCAGACCACAAAATCGGGGGCTTCTTCCTCACGCACAGGTTAAGTGATTTGTGATCCTCGCAGTGTGCTATCAACTAAAGCAGTTGAAAAAGCAATCTAAAATAATATTCAGGCTTGAACGTCCTCTACTAGTTATTTAGAAGTACGAAAAGGAGTAGGAGAAAAGATCGATGGCAAAGATTCATCAACAACTAAACCGAGACAAGTTGTTGAGAACATTACAACTGGCATGATCGTACTGGTTACTGAATGGTCCGGTTGGGTGATGCGGGCGGAAGATGATCCCGCGAAAGATATTGGCAAAGTGGTGCTCGGCCAACTGAGCTAACCATGTAGATCTCGTTCCCCAAAAAAGCCTTGAGGTGCATCATAAAGAGTGGCAAGGGTTGTCCAATACTCGGACAAATTTATGCATAGCATTGTATCATATGACCATAACAATAGTTTAACAATACATTCTAGAACGGCACAATACAGCACAATGTATTACAGTACAATGCTATGCATAAATTTGTCAGAGTATTGGACAAGTATGAGAGTGGTAGTATTGATCCATCAAAATGTAAGTACTGGAAATTTATACTTATGTCTAGAAACTATTGTGAGCCACCTTAAATTAATTACTGAGACTGTAAGTCTTAATTAACTTTACATTAAATAAAAATAATAATAAACGTTACAGTACCTGGAGTGAATTGAGGATGGTGAAGATGTACTGAAATGCGAGACCAGCATCCGTGACGCTCAGGACACCAAACACCCAGGTCATTCCCAGAAGAGGAAACAAAACTACGCATGCCTTGATACCTTGTCGCACTTTCTCCAGTTCAGAAGTTTGATCAGTCTGCATCGTTAGAATTTCATGGACAACTCGACCAAATATCACGGAGTTTATCTAAGAAATTATAACGAGAGGATAAGGGGTGTTAAGACGGAAGTCACTGAAAAGTATAATTTTTGGGCCACGAAATTGTCGTTTGCTTCTTAGTTTAAAATCTGTGTGACCTTCATGAAAAAGCGCCAGTCACTATTAATATTGTTAAATCGACTTCAACCCTATTTAGCCTGGAATGTTTTTAGTTCCTGAGCCTCGGATGGGCACAGTGTGTAGTGTGTAACATAAGAGCATTACAACTGTGAAATGAAACTTGGAGGGTATGTTTCCTTTGATGTCCACAAAATGGGAAAATGATGTCATGACATGTGAATTATGCCATTAGTTCTACACAGCCGCCATCTTGGATCGGCCATCTTGAATTTCTCGATTTGTCAAAAACCAAACAAAACTGTTCATAAGAAGGTAAAAAGATCCAAACTTTGAAAAACAACGCGGTAAATATAGTGTTGCATTGGAAACATCAAGTCATGTACTGAACAATGAAATGTCATAGAAAATTGTTTCCAGATAAAATTTAAGAAATGTAACGAATATTTTGGTGTTGGCTTCAATATAAAAGGTAGTGGTTGAATATTTCACAATATTTATGAATGTTCAAAAAATGCAAAGTCAGCGCTGTCAATTATAAATTAATTGGTGTATTTTCAATAAAAGTACCAAACAATAGAAGCTTACACTCCAGGTTATACTTTAGATACATCACTTCACATTTCTTTGCATTGAGTGTAGAAACTTACCAAGAAGACAAGAAGAACAGGCGTAACAAAGGTCCAGATTAGGTTATTGGTAAAGGAAACCCAGCAGCTAAAGAAAAATAGAAGCAAAAAAATCATTTTTAAAGGCCCAGTATCACCCAAAATGCATTGCGCGCCAATGCCTCGACGACTGAATTTAACGTCGTGGAAAATTTCCGAAAGAGCCAATCACGAGCGAGCTCGTCATTTGAAAACAAAACGAAACGACCGCAAAGCCGAATGGATGATACTGGGCCTTCAAGGTAATTGTTAAATAGAATGACTATGGACCTTTTTACCCAAGACATCCTTATTTTCTGCAACTATCGATACTGGTAAGGAATAGAAAGAACAAGTAAAGATAAAAGTATGAAGGCTAAAACAAATTTTCAAATCTATCAAAATAGGTACGTTCTAAGCATTGTCTTAAAGAAAGTAATTGAGTTCCAGTCCTTTCTCTTTCCTGGAAGTCCCATAGACGGGATGATGCAACAGAGTAAGATCCGAAATTGACCGTGCTGGTTCGATCTTGGCAAAGAAAGGAAATGTTTTGTCAAAGATCTTAACGTACGGTTTGAATGATACACATCGATCGAGCAACTGAGAGTTGTATGGAGATCCGTGCCAATCCGTTGAGTGATTTATACGTGATGAATGGGTCAAACTTAATAGTTGGATCGAACGTAATAATTGGCTTGTTTGCTTACAAGTCGCCATGAACATAGCTGTGTACTCCGCCATCTTGGAAGGAGGCAACCACAATCGATAACACCACAATCACAAGTGGAAGGCCTGTAATTAGATAGAAAGAAGACAGGGATTAGTTAACGAGAGGAATTGCAATCTATGCCTGTCGAATTGCAATCTATGCCTGTCGAATTGCAATCTATGCCTGTCGAACACGAGCCACAAGCGGTAGGCCCACAAGGCCAGAGCTTAATCCGATTCCTGTAGCTTGAAGCAAATACGAGTATCGCCACTCCCCTTGCATGGGATGCTAGTCCATTGCAGGGTGACCTGGTTTATATACTATGAAATGACTAGGGTATTACTACGCCCCCTGGATGGGATGCTAGTGAATCAAAGGGTGAGCTGGTTCATATACTATGAAGTGACAAGGTATATTACTACTGCCCCCTGGATGGGATGCTAGTCCATTACAGGGTGACCTCGTTTATATACTATGAAGTGACTAGAGTATTACTACTCTCCCCTGGATGGGATGCTAGTCCATCACATGGTGATCTGGTTAATATACCATGAAGTGACTAGGATATTACTACTCCCCCTGGATGGGATGCTAGTCCATCACAGGGTGATCTGGTTAATATACTATGAGGTGACTAGGAGTATTGTTACTTCCTCCTGGATGGAATGCTAGTCTATCGTAGGGTCCACCGCGGTCAAACGTCCGAGGCGTTTTTCGTTTTATTTAGTGGGATTTTATTTAATATTAAATGGAAATATGTGCAAGGTTGTAAAAAATATAGTTGACGTTACTATCCTTTAATTTTTCTCAAAATGATGAGTTTTTTCCGTTGAAAACTGACCAAAACTATTTGCGCCTGATCAAAATTATGTTGGCAAATGGCACGACAATTCTGCAGTTCAGCTTAGAACTTTTTTGGTAAACTTTCAAAACGTTTGGTAAATTGACAGTGTATTGGCAATATATTAAACTTTAAACAGTGAAAATGACAACCTTAACTTTTAAGTACTTTGCTTAACTTTTGCAAATGTCTATCGTTTGACCGCGGTTAAATCGCAGGGTGACCTGTATATATATAGTATGAAGCAACTGGGAGTATTGCTACTCCCGCTGGATGTGATGCTAGTCCATCCCAGCGTTACATGCACGTTATATATATCGCCAGCTTTATATACACTGGGGTGGAGAGACAATGTGGAGTAAAGTTGCTTGAATAAGGAAACAACCCAACAACCGAGGTATGAAGTCTAATGCGCCACCCACTATACCACCGCGCCACTTTAGTTGCATTACGTAAACGGTTTAATATCATGACGATGTCAGGTTTGATTTGGGTACGTAACACTACTCACCCAAGGCCACTTTGGGTGCATTACGTAAACGGTTTAATATCGTGACGATGTCAGGTTTGATTTGGGTACGTAACACTACTCACCCAGGGCCACCTTGGGTGCATTACGTAAACGGTTTAATATCGTGACGATATCAGCTTTGATTTCGGTGCGTAACACTACTCACCCCAGGCCACCTTAGTTGCATTACGTAAACGGTTTAATATCATGACGATATCAGCTTTGATTTCGGTGCGTAACACTACTCACCCCAGGCCACCTTAGTTGCATTACGTAAACGGTTTAATATCGTGACGATATCAGCTTTGATTTGGGTGCGAAACACTACTCATTCCAGGCCACCTTGGTTGCATTACGTAAACGGTTTGATATCATGACGATATCAGCTTTGATTTGGGTGCGTAACATTATCGCCCCAGGCCACCTTAGTTGCATTAAGTAAACGGTTTGACATCATGACGATATCAGCTTTGATTTGGGTGCTTGACATACTCACCCCAGGCCACTGCATACAACAGGCGCATTCTGACCTCAGTGTTAAATACTTTGACCACCATCAGATACAAATAAACACCCTCAAATAACATCCAAGCAAATCCAGCCAGATAGAAATAATGGATTAACGCTGCTACAAAAGCACACACTCCCTGTTTAAGAGATAAAAAAATCGCTGCATATGTGATTTACAAATAGAATCTCTTTCCATTGTGCTAAAACGAGACGAAATCTGCGTCGAACCTAGGGGAAAAAGCGTACGGTCGTGTTTTTGACGCGGACATTTTTATTGACTATATTTGATTTTGTGTCCAAAAATCTACGTAACATGGCATCAATCAAAGCAATTTTCTAACACCACGGAAAACAAAGAAATCCAGCATGGTGGTTCTAACTATAATATGACGAACTGATCTTTCCTGAGGCGTTTTTTGTGTAGAAAATAAAATTTAATTATATTAAGACCCATCTAAGTGGGCCAAGAAGCCCCGCTGTAGTCCAACATCAAAAGCATAAAATATACAGACCAGAAAAACAGAAAATATTTCTTTTGTTTACTTTTGTTTCTGAAGCATCAATTCCAGCAAGGAAGGTTATCTGAGCGATTGCTATGGCAACCACAAGGTTGAAGCGAATTTGAATTTGCTCCTCTTTTAAATCCCTACAAAAGAGAAAAATACAGGGTTAACTACTGTTACAGTAATTCTAAGAAAACAGTGAAAATTGACCAAAACAAAAAATGAAAACCAATAAGAAAACGCTATAATGGAACAACATGAAAAGGTTACGGCGACAAGGTTCATGATGTTCCCGAAAAACAAAACTGTCAAAATCGTGTTGCAATGGGAACTTCAAGTCACGTAAACAAGTGTCAAAACAAATTGTTGTCAGATAAAGTTTATGAAAACTCAGGAAAATTGGTACTGTTTGCTTTAATATTACAAACGTTATGAATATTCAAAGTCAGCGCACTCACATGAGGACCCAGTATGCAATGATAGTGAGAACCTCTCCTACAAGTGACAAGGCACAGCCAATGTAAGTTATGACATCCAACGCCATTTTATGGTCTGTAGAAACCTGTTTAAAAGACAAAGTAGCTTCAAACACACTTACTTACTTACTTACTTACTTACTTACTAACTAACTTGCTTACCATTGGCGAATTATTGGGGGGGGGGGGGGGGGGTCAGTCTTGTTGCCCCCTTACTTTGAAAAGAAAATAAGGTCATAAGGGCCAGAAAATTTCACCCCGGCTTTCCCCCCTCCTTTTATCAACACTACAAACCATATTTGCAAGCCTGAATTCACCTTTGCTTACTCATTACTCACTAAATCACTAAATTATTTTGAATAGATAAATTCACTACTTGTGTTTCACGCCATTGTAGGTATGCAAATTACTCGTGCAACATGAGGCCAGCCAACAGGAGAAAATAAACTGCTATACCCAACTAACACAAGCCTTGCTTCCAGTTATGAGAAAACCTGTTTTCTACTTTTGCTCAATGTGGACAAAATCTAAAGCGAAAACGTTGGAATGTCTCCTTGCTAACCTTGTTGACTCCAACTTGCATAAGAACAGCAAAGTTTGTGAGATGATTACAGGTGCACGTGATCTCCTTCTTGAGTTTTCTGACCAAAGAGCATCCTTTCCTGGACCAAGACCCATTAAAATTGGATCTGGAAAAATAAGACAGTAAAAGATAATAATTCTAAAGTTTTTCTTACTACAAAGAAAAAAAAAACCTTCCGATAATGATGATAGTCTATGGAATTACAATATAAGCCTGAAATAATCCGGCAGGCTTTGGAGGGACTTGAACTTGCCAGTCATGCGTGATGCTCTACAAATTGAGCTTAATAAAAACAACTTATATTTCCTTTTCGTTAGACCTACTTGATTGTGAAGTCCCAGAAGACGCAATGCGGTATGACTTCTTTTATTTCCTAGAAATTTAAAGTAAACAAATACAAGAGGAGTCAACAACAACAACAATAATAACAAAAATAATAATAATAATAATTACAAAAATGAACAAGATGTTTATTAACAATTAAAATGACTATTTAATAATAATAATAATGGCAGGTAATAGAGCGTTAATATAAATTGTAAATGAAAGGACCACTCGACAAATTCGAAATACTGGTGAGACTTTAAAGCAATTTCACAATTGCTTCGGTTTTGCATTGCTACGCTTTGTGATTGGCTAAAATCAATAATGACTCAGTCGCACGCGTTTTCCCGCGCTTGAAACCGCCTGCACGTATTTGCTTTGAGTTCTGATTGGTTGATTGTATTGTCTATATTTATTGTGATTGGTCAGAGTGATTGGTTTCATTACACTTGATTGTAAACCGCTCTAACATACATTGAGGAGGTATTTCTCACTTTCCTGCATGCTAAACCTAATTACCTCGTCATAACTGAATACGATAGTGACGTTTTCTTGCAGGATACCAGTAGGCTTGGGATCTACTGTACTGGCTATGATTCGGCTTCCAAGCTCGAGCGCTTTGCTAAGGAAATAGGAAACACAGAAATGGCCAATTAGATAACCATATTACGAAACTTTAAATGCTTTGTGTAGTAAAACTAAAATGAAAGAGTGATAATTAATAACTTTTTCATATTTTCCTGTCCAACTTTCAGGTCCTGTCTTCACGAATGAAATTTTGCTGCCTTTTACTCAATTTCGAAATTTTGACCAAATTAATTTTTTTACTTCCCGGTTATTACCGCCCAAACATTCCGTTTGGTTTCATTTTTGGTTTTTACTTACGTTAATGGGAAAGAGAACAAACTTTATTTGGATGAGAAATATGCATAGATGTTTGTCCGCGCTCACAATCTGTTCTAAGAAGTAAACAGTTTTCCGTAAGCGACGCTCAGGAAAACATGTGAGCGTCGAGGAAGAAAGAATGCCCAAGGACAAATATCGATGCATATTTGTAAAGCAATAACGGTTATTGTGTTGATGATTATCCTTCAATTAATTTTGCTGTTAGCCACCCGCGTTGTTTGTGAAACATAATGGCGCTTTCATCAGAATCTTGTTCTGGTCCATTATAACTTACAGCAAAAAGAGTCACCTGCCTCTACTTTTAAAAACTAAACGGTATCATTTGCGAAATATCATGGGATATGCCTCAGTTTTAGTTGGGGCGTATTGCATAAAAAAATGTTTGATGGCCGATTACAATTTAGTATAATTACCCGCCAAAAAATCAATTGATTGAAGATTAAAATGAACTCACCCGTCCAATTCAACATCAGGGACCCATTGCGTGATGCCATTATAAATAATGCTTACAACAACAGCTTCTAAAAAAAATGCAATGAAGTAGTTTATTTAGGACGAGTCAGTCAGCCAGTTATCTGATGAATGTATCCCAGTAACATATTCCGTCTATTCTCCTGATCCTTTTAAATTACATATCACATACATTATATTTCAAAAGTTCAGAAAATTGGACCACGCCAGCTCCGAAAAAACACTAGCTGAAAAACACCCCATAGATGTGGCCAAAGAAAAAAAAAACGCGGAAACGTATTCCCCCTATAAGTGCAGTGGCACTGGGCCTCGAGGAAAAGCTACAAAAACTTATAACATTACTTGATTTTTTTTTCTTTAACGAAAAAAGGCAACTTTCGAAACGACTGACCGACGTAGAATGAAAAATATCTCCCGCCAAAACCTTAACTCTTTTGCTCCCAGAGTCAGTTATGGAAACATGTAGTGTAGTTCCGACTGTTTAGCCTGTGGGCGAGATCCTACCGTGTGACCATTCAAATGAAACCATTTCGGCAGTAGTTTTACATGGTACCATTTGTTTTTCAGTATTTTGCAAAATGACATTTGGAAGTTTTCTTTAATTTTGATTTTTGTCACTCCTGGGAGTCAAAGGGTTAAGTATTCCCGACATGTCCCATGACAACACTCAAACCTCTATATCGTATCATCAGAATAATAATTTTCGACTAGTTCGTTCCTACGTTACAAAGATATCAGAAATAAAATTACATATTTAAGCTAATAAATTGTATAGTTATCCTCAGTTCTTCTACAAAATGTCACCGGTTTTCCATTAATTATACACCTGTGTGTGGGAATCGAAACAATGTGACAGTGTCTTTGGGCATAGGACAATATTGAACCGCCAATGAATTCTGTATTTCAATGTGACAGTGTCTTTTTACACAGCACAATATTGAACCGCCAATAAATTCCGTATTCCAATGTGACAGTGTCTTTGGACACCGCACAACATTGAACCGCAAATGAAGTCAGTATTTCAACGCATGCGCAATCAATCAAGTTTACTCTACCTTGTCCTTTGAAAATCTTCGATGGTATGAAAATGCTCGCCCTACCCTCTCCCGCTGAGTAACTTGTTTCATTAACAGAGAAAGTGATAGGTTTCTTGCTATTTGCTGATACTTTCTGGATCTTCATCGCTACAAAAAAGAGAAAAAATAATCTTAACTTAAATTAATTAATTAATTAATTAATTAAGGGGTGAGTTTCTAATGAAACTGTGGTCCTATCGGCTAATTTTGAGCATAAACGAGTGATAATATATACCGATTAGGTTTTACCTCTTATATTAACTCCGGAACTTGTCAACTCTTTATGAGTTAAGTGAGTGAGATTTTATTCTTCGGAGAACCGATAGTTGACGAAGACTACCGAAGACGAATAAGAGATCTATCTCCGAAGATATCTCAAAACATATATAATTTTAACAAAATATTTTCGGAAGAGTTTTATTTAGGTCCACTAGCCCAGATTTGTAGTTCACGTGTCGTGAACAATTAATGTCTATTCGTCGAAGGAAGTTGTGATTGGTATAGAAAGGATTCAACCGATAGCTGAGAATTGGCGTAAAATAGCAGGTAACTGGGATTCCAGTACTCCCTCCCAGATCCTCAATTTTTGATGGGATTTCAGGTGCGAGTCCACTTGTTGAGCGCCGGCTAGTGTACGGCATTTGTTGGTTGAAAAAATTATGTTAGAACGTTTAACATCCCATGTTAGATGAAGTTTGACCAGAGGGTTTTACCAACAAGTTTGACCAGCAAGTTTAACCAGGCTGTTGAATGAATGTATTTTGTTTGTGATCAAACATTTTGCTCAATATTTTGTAGGACACAATAATAGTTGAAAATTTAGCTGGCGTTCCAACACAACGACGCTAGTAACAGCCAATCATATTTAAGCTACGCAACCAACAAATGTTGTCCAACAATGTTGGGACGTTTAATCGCGCGCCCAACAATATCGTCAACAAATGTCGGACAACAATTGTTGGGATGTTTAGCCGGGCACCCAACAGTGGCATCAACAGCAGTCGGACAACAATGTTGTGACGTTTAGTCCCCAACTTAATAGCTAAAACCCTTTTACTTATCTTAATTTACTAAGGACTCACCAAATAATTCATGGGAAATGACCTTGCTTTCATTCGCTTTATAATGAATCTTGCCGTGGTTAATTGCAAATGTCTCCAATTCCTGAGTAGCTGTTAATACATTGATGTCATTCGTTTCAGGATGGTCTTTTTTCAAGTCTTTGAAGAAATTTCTGGTTGCATTGGTTGCCTTCTAAAAATATAAAGCAACTTCATGAGTGAAGTTCGGTATAGAAGTGAGACGATAAACATTGCTTTCATAAAACCTAAGCATAATTAATCTTCACGTTATTTTACTTTTCATATTTATATGTCTGGATGTCTATGTGATATATCATCTAATATAAGCCGGAATACTGTGAATAATCGAGACAGTGATTGGTCAGTTTCTGTTAGTGTCCCGCTTGAAACCGTTTATTTAGGTAATTCATCGATAAGTGTTTGTAAGATACAGGGAGCTGTTGGCATCGGTTCAGTGGTGTTTGTTCTACGTTAGTATATAATACACTTATCCTTATTATCTTAATATCCAATGTGAAACTTTAACTCAACTAGTGTTAACGTTTGAGAATGGAAATAAAATTCGTTTCGGGAAAGTACAAAATTCAAAACTGTCATGGGACTGAAAAACCAGCCTCGGCCTCAGATTTCAGGTCGAACTAGAATTTTAAAATGTTGATTTTTAAGGAGGGAGAAAAATCCTCGAGGCAACCGCTGAAGGGAACCAAAAACAACTTATCCGACATAATTAAGACACCGAGTCCAGGCATTACCCAGGGCCACATTGGTAGGAGACGACTGCTCTAACCACTACACCATCCCTGCTGCGACTGTTGATGACACTGTTCAAATTAATAACAGCTTATTTATTAACCCTTAACTCCCAAGGGTGCTAAAAATCAAAATTTAAGAAAAATCCCAAATATCATTGTGTAAAATATTGACAAACTATTAGTACCAAAGGAAAGTACTGCCGAAGAGATTTCATTTGAATGGTCACACCATAGGATTTCGTTGGCAAACTACATTACATGTCTCAATTATTGACTCTGGAGGTGAAAGGGTTAATAGCTCTTTTTATGATGTTATGGATGTTGTTGTTATGAAAAGTAAATTTTTGTGCAGAATCATTTTTCGAGAGATTTGTTCTGCGGAATGTCAGTTTTCGGATCGAGGTCAAAATCGCAAAAATAGATTCCGCCAAACTTTCATGATATATGGCAGCTTGCATGTTTAAAACGCTTGTTTAATAAAATGAAATGGCCGCAATGTCTCAAAACGCGTGGTATTTTAATTTCGATACCTCTATTAAAAAGGGAGTTCTGTCATCCATGCGTGCACTGGGCATCAAGTTAGTAATGTTCAGAATAAAAAAAAAATATGTTTACCTGTAAGCAACCTTTGTTGTTAACATTGAGAGCCTTTATCACCGACACGTATCGAAGTAACTGCAACAAATTAGAGGAAATAGTTTAGTGATACCGCGGGGTTGACCAGAAGGTATTTTCGACACTACAGCTAGCATGGATTCCACTATAAATGCGATTAGATTTTATTCCTCGAAGTAAGATACTCTAGACTTCATAGGAGACAAACAATCGTTGTTTCGAAACTCGAAACGATAAATCATTAATAATCTATATAGTGGGACAAAATTTGGACGTTTCCTCAATTTTAAATATACAGACAGACCGTCCTTTGTGTTATGTCTGGATCAATGTTTAAAACTTCTTTACATTTTTGAGTGAACGCTTCGCACATAGTAGGTTTTATCGCAAAAATTGAGATACGGATCAGTTTATTTATAAACTGTATCTGTAGTTATAAGTAGTGAATGAATCAAAGAGGAAGATTGATGAGCACAGAAGCTTTCTTTATAATTAAAATAAATACCTTCTTCATAGCATTCCCTGTCGGCTTCTGTGTAGGCGCGTTCGTGCTGGAAGCCTCTAAAACGGAAGATGTTACTGTCATGGCTGGAGTTGTTGATGTCAATAGTGATGCTGTCTTTGTTGCTGATGACGACCCCGTTGTTGTTGTTGCTGATGATGTTGTTAATGGTGTTGTTATTGATGTTATTTTTGTTGTTGACGATGTTGCAATTGTTGATTCTGTTGCTACTGCTAAGTCAGGATAAATAACACCAACAAAAGATGTTTTTTGTGTGTGTCTGTGTGACAATTGACGTCACCATGACATGGCCATGGCATAACACAATTCTGTCCAGTTTTACCTTTTAGAGTATAAAGCCGCAAAAAATATGATAGAATATGACATGTGTTGTTTAGAATTGGTACCTCTTAGGAGGAAAAATTCATTTGAGCCACATCCATCACACAAGATTCTAGTACCTTAGGGTGTTTTTCAAAAATTTCCGACGAGCACGCCCGCCATTTTTGAAGGGACCCCACCCGGGCTTCGTAACTTCATAATGAGAGAGGTATCCTTTCGATAACGAAACGTTTTTTTTTTTGTTAACAACCCCACCGGGTGCCTCTCGCCGAGACAGCATATTTCCAACATGATGTATATTAAAATACCTGCCGTAAACCTTCATGCTTGTATTATGAAACGAACAAGAGGCTACACTGGTAGCCTGTACTCATGCGCTTGCATAATAACGTTTTATGGTTTATTTTAACTGGGTTACGCGCCCCTTCCCTCTCAACGAATTTTGCGTGACATGAAAGTCTTGTTTTGTTTACATAATATTTGATATCATTTATTGCGACTGAATTTACGGCTGAATTTAAACACGTTTTATAAGCATTTCTCCAAAACTAGCAACAACGCAAAGAAATATTCAATCACAAATTGATATCGACATAAATTCCCATCGAAAAATGTAATTTCTTTTCCGGTAAAGTCCAAATGCTAGTGGCTTGACTCGGCTATTTGAAAACAAGAACGTGATTACGGGCACGCCGAAATCACGAGGTCGTGTGTCGACCAATCAGACCAGTGAAAGTGGTCCGCGGGATACGGGAAACTTAAAAAAAAAAAAAACAAGGCGATTTGTGTCTACGAAAAGAAACCTTACCGAAACCTAGACTCATGCCGCTATGCGCATGAGTAGTAAGCATAAAAGCACAAGGTACTGTGGACAGCAGCGACACCACCATAGGTAAAACTATGGGAAATTTAAAGCAAAACGTTTGTTTTTCTTCGAGTGTGTTTGATTTCCAAGTTGTTGTCGTTATTACCCTTGCTATTTTTTATTTTCCTAAAAAGCTACCTGAAACACAGCATTCAGTAAAAGGCGTTATTTACCAATAAGATCTCACCTACGGCATAATTCAAACACCCAACCTACATGATATTCGAGTGAAAGACTCGAGGTCGCCAAATCTCGAACGCTCAGGTATATTAAGGACTGGGTCTGTCCCAATTTTATCAAAAGAGTAAGAGGGGTGGTCTATCCTCAAAAGAAAACGTGTCATAAGTATGAAACTTGGCAACGGCATTCAACTTGTTAAGACAGTCATTTTTGACGTTGATGTTTCCATGGCAACCTATCACGTGACCAATTGAGCTTTTGCTTCCGGTTTGGTCGTTCAGTGCTTTTGCAGACAAGGAAAAATTGTGTTTTCTGAGAATTTTAAGTGGTATTATTTCTACCCTTTTAAGGTACTTTCCAAATGTAACTGGAAACGCTGTCCACCTAAACGGCATGACTGTTTTCTGGTGTTTGCGTGACAACAAAATCGTGACATTTCAATTGTCACGTGACCTGGACACGCCTTCCAGTTAGTTTCGTTTATGACTTTGCGCACTTAAAAATATCCAAACGATATTTTGTCAGTCAGAGTGGCTTAGCCTAAAGAAAAACATGGAAATTTGATATCTTAATCAGTTGCGTGACCGCTTTCGTGACAACTTCATATCAAAATTAACTTTTGTATCAAGTTTAAGCCTTTGGCCAAGTTTCATATCAATATGTTCCATACTTTACGAGATAGACCACCACCTTAGTTTTTGGATGTACCGTAACTGACCCAGGCCTTAATATACCTGAGCGGTGACGTTTATAATCAAATACCACGAGTTCACGCTTTTACTCTAGAAAATGTATTCTCTGGATAACTGCTGAGTTGTAAATTATACATATAACCGCTGCCATAATTTATCACTCAACATTCATTGCTTCGAGATACAGACCCACAAACAATATAACCTCATTGCTCGACAAAACCCGATGGAAATTAGTCATTAGTCCACTAATGCAATTCACGGACTCTTCCTATGTCGTTTTAAATATAACTATGAAAATCAATCATTTACAAATTTACCCTAACTCGACGTGCCGTATCCTCGATCCACGGTGGCCACGCGCTCAAATGAAAGATGACTGCGAATTTATCGTCTCGATTCTGATACGGCTTTCGAGTGGCACAGAAGCTGCAATCCGATTAATAAGGATGCTGAAGAAGCATTTGATAATATTTTTAGGTCTGAAGAAACTGGCAACAAAGTATGGTCCCAAGCCATCATGTTGAGCTAATTCGTTCTTAACGATATTATATAATTCGAGTGGTATGTCGCCAATATAGGATAATATACATAATGTTTGATTTTAGTGTCAGCTACGAAAATAGGGTCAAAATCAGGCAAATAATAGAATTTGGATATCCTTATAAGATTAGAGTAGAAGCTATTTTTACCAGAAGAGTGAAGACCTGCTGACATTAAAGATCTGTTTAACAATAGCGTTATTGTCCTTACTTTTAAGGTATAAGGTATCACTAATTATTTTCTGATTAATAGCTATAATAAGAGGAAACCTACCAAGTTCAGCTCTACATGCCACATTTGATGCCTTATTGCTTACTTCTAGATAACGCTTGCAGAATTGTAAATGGATTTTTTTAATCTGCGAACTGTCCCAAGACTTAAAATCTGGTTCTGCGTGCACACCCCAGACTTCGCTATTATATGTCAAAATTGGGGAGATCATCGTGTCAACGAGTTTACTTGCCAGGAATGACAATTTACTGAAATTTGTATGTTTTCTTAGACTGAAAAGAGCGTGCAGGCCCTTCTCTTTTAACTGGTCAAGTGCCATTGAAAAGTTATCCGTTGAAGAGATTACTGACCCTACAGTGAAAACTGGACTAAGTACATTTCTTAGCACGTTTGACTTTCTGAAAGATCATAACTTTGGCCTTTTTGGATTGATACTTAATATTCACGAGTTGCATTAGGAAGATAGCTTATCAAGACAAGTTTGCAGTTCTGTTTTGGATCTTGAAAGTATGACTAAATCATCTGCATATAAAAGTGCATTTTTAAAATTTTGTGCCATTTGGTAGAACAAAAGGATCCGATAAAATATTTTCGAACGAATGTGGTATGTTGTTAACATGGAGGTTAAATAGCAACGGGCTTAAAATAAAACCTTGGCGTACACCTCCTGCGTATTGAAAGGGTCGTGTTTGGCTTTTTCCAATCGTTACAGAACATGTAGAGTTTGAGTACAATTTTTTTATTAAATTGTAAAAGCGAAGATAAAGAAATCTCTAATACGAGGAGGTACTGAGGCATAAAACAAAAATAAGCCAGGCAAGTAAGGGTTTAGCACAGAATGAGTTTAGTAATTTAATTTTCTTTTCTGCAAATTTTAAAAAGTATCAAAGAACTGCACCTTTTTTCAACGTTCGATAGATACAGTAAATTGTGCTTAAGGAAAGTTGGAGGAAGTTGTAATAGAGCAGTTTTCAATTGAGTGTCGAAAGTAATTACACAATTGCTTTGGTTTTGCATTGCTACGCTTTGTGATTGGCTAAAAAATCTCGCGCCATTTTCTCGACCAATCAGAAGTAAAACCAAAACCAATCGTGACTTGCTCGCACGCGTTTTCCCGCGCTTGGCGCCGCCGACATGTAATTGCTTCGAGCTCTGATTGGTTCATTGGATTGTTTACGACTGCTGTGATTGGTCAGAGTAATTACTTTGGTTTTGGTTTTACGACACTCAACTGAAAACTGCTCTAACGTCTCAACAGGCTCATTGGTGGTGAATAGAAAATTAAAGCATAATCACTTCCTTTTACATCTTCAGAAATAGGTTTCGGGAAGACCATGTTATACGTTTAACAATTAATTCGCAGAGTGAGGCAATGACAGATTGGCGGCCCTGATCTAGAAGCCGCCCCCTAACATAAATTAAGGATCAACCTGGAAGATGAATGCGCAGGATTAAGCACGTTGGAGGCTGCGGGAGAGGGATTCTTTCAACAGTAACTGAATCAGTCACAACCAACCAACCGTTTCTCACCCAACCGGAAGATTGTTTTCCACCCAAACAATCGTTTTGGTTGAAAAGCTCTTTTGAGTGTAAGCGAGTACACTGCAATATTAAAATTGTGTATTTATATAATAGGACAATCACATGACTTTTGTAGGGCATATAGTTTATTTGTGGCCCGAGTAGCATCATTGGCGCCCGAGCGGAGCGAGGGTGCAAATGATGCTACGAGGGACACAAATAAACTATATGTCCGACAAAAGTCATGTGATTATCATTATTATCAATACACAAGGCTAAATCGTACAAAATAATTTAATAAGAAAAAAATGTTTAACAGAAACAGGGCCGCAAATGCGTTAGCAGCCCGTCAAATTCAATATCGCCCGCCACTCACGCGTGTTTTCTCGAAGGCAGTTTCTTATTTGGCCGCGTATGTTGATAATAATTGCAGTTAACCCACCATAGCCCGCTTAGTGAAAAGCATGATTAATTTACACTGACACACCTTAATAGGGTTTAATCGTTGGTATAATTAAAACTGTGTAGCGCCATGGAGAACAGGACACCCAACGAATCATTTCGGTGAAAAAGCTGTTCGGAAAATCTTAGTCGCCTTTAAAAAAATGTAACCTCTGCCTGAGTGAATTTTTTTTTATAATCTGTCGAAAAGGATTATGTAGCCTTACGAAACGCAGCGAACCCTCACAGGAACAGATTTATACTCAAGAACTTCATGATAACGTAGCTGTCAAACAGTAACGCAACCCCTCATTCCGCTTTTGTATCTTGTTGCATCTATTTATATACCTCGTAGTTCATTTTGTTTATATATTACATAGCAACGGTGTAAAATGCTTATAACCACCAGTTTTGAAATGTACGGGTTATTCGTTAAAATTGCCTGATGAGTGTGGTCATCTTTTGACCATACAAACAGAGCTGTAGCATTAAACGAATGAATATCTTCTGAAGTCTGATCTACATTCGATGAATTTGTCTTTGCTTCTCTAACGAATTAGAGTTGAACGCTTTTTGAAATCCATTCAACTGAACTGTCAAATAATTTATATATTTATCAAAGAATTTATATATTAACCCAGGTTATGTTCACCGGTGTAGCGAGATATTAAGTGCTCTACAGTAAAGTTGGTCAGACACGAGGGCTCATGTAGCAGGGACATGTCGCAGCGACATGTAACAGCGAAAACAATTTGTGTAATACACACTGAGGGACATGTAGCAGGAAGTGTAGCGGGGACATGTAGCAGGGAAAAAATCATAACTCTTGCACACCACACGAAAATGTAGCGGGGACTTGTCTCAGGGACATGTTGCAGCGACATACAGTACATACATCAAGATTACATCACGGCTAGTAAAACGGCACAGGGACATTTGAATATTTTTCTCAGTTTTTACGCCTGATAGAGTGGGGGCCGAAACCAAGACACCATCGTGTAAAGGAAATATGTCCGTTTTTTTTGTGGCGAGGTTCTTTTTACCAACTTACGTGCCTACTAAATTGCCTTTCATGCGCGCCTAGGAAATTTACTAAACTTCCTAAACATGCTCCTGTCAAGCGTATATATTGATAACATGTATTTCCAAGTTACACTGAGACCGTGAGCCGGCACAATGCACACAGTTCTGTCAAGCCGTTGTTGTTTTCGCTAGGTTACGTACCCTAATCATTCCACATTTTGCGGCTCACAACTCGAACAACGGCGCAGAGGAGTCAATTTTCACCCTAATTTGTTCTATTTTCACTGCGCGAATCCAGAATATTACTATAAAGAACGTAGTTCTTACATTGGACACCCAGCGTAGCAGTATTGGACGAAGTTCTTCCAAGGCTGTTAATCGCCACACATCGGTATTCCCCGCTGTCCGTTCTCTTCACGTTTGTTATACTTAAAGATTTATTGTCTGAGCCAAAACTTATTCTAGAATCGCCACCACTGCTTATATGCCATCCATTTTTGGTCCATGATATTGAAGGCGCAGGATTCCCGACAGCATCACATGATAAGGTAAAGCTACTGTATTCTGACTTTGTCACATTCTGTGGATGAGTAGTGATCTCAGGTCCATCTGCAGTAAGTTAAAGAAAGAAAAAAACATCAACACATGTAGGTGCACGATTAGGAGGAAACGACGTAATTTTTAACTATCATCAACAGACTTATTAATTGAACCGATGCGGAATAATTGTAGTAACGAATACTCTCGATGAGCACCGGTGATTGGGCGATGTAGCAGCAGCAGCTCCTGAAAGATCTCACCCAATTGGATCGATTCAATAGAACGAGAAACAATAGAAACAAAACAATAAAACGAGTCGACAATGAAAACTATTGTTTGTTTTAACCAATCTCGACAGATCTCCCGAGCAGCTGCTACACTACCTGTATTGTGAACTTACATTGCACATCCAGCTTAGCAGCATTGGAGATGGCGTTTCCAACGCTGTTGTTCACCACACATCGATATTCTCCACTCTCCACTCTACTCACATTCGTTATAGTGAACTCTTTCTTATCAGATGACAAACTGATTCTGGGATTGACGATCGTATTTACAGGAAATCCATTTATGGTCCATGACAATTTCGGTGGCGGATTTCCACTGGCGTTACAATATAGAGTCAAGTTTTCTCCTTCTGTTTTCGTGCCATTTTGTGGATGAGTGGTTATTTCAGGTGTAACTACAATAAAATAAAAGTGTCAGAGTATATGCAACATTATAGAATGTTAACATTTCCAAATGGTCTTGATAGCACAAGTGTTAATAATATTTTCAAAAATACAACCACACTTTTGATTTTGCGGAACATGTTTCGATGTTTCAAACATCATCATCAGCCATAGTGAGTGTTACAATAATTTTTAAAAAATAGACGTATATATATATATATATATATATATATATATATATATATATATATATATATATATATATATATATATATATATAATACTATTAATACAATGATTATTTGTAATGAAGTGTTCGTTAAAAGTATTTAAAATTCAAACTAACCAATAACATTATAGCAAAATAAACAAATGACTAAAGAAAAAAAACGGTAAAAGTAAAAAACGGTAAAAGTTAAAAATGCAATGATAAACTGACATGATCAACTTGTTTGTTAAGTTCAGGTTTCAAACGCTCAATATGAAAGCTCTCCTTGATTTTGAGTTGGTAATAGGAGGTGGCATTATCAATAATTTTGAAACAAGAGACATCACAAACATCTTGACAATTTTTAGACGAACTAAGATGTTTAAAAATATGAGAATTTTTATCCCGGGAAAGGTGCTCATTTACACGTGTATAGAAATGCCTGTTGGTTTCACCAACATAGCGAGCACCACAGTCCGCACAAGTAAATTTGTAAACAACACGTGATGATTGGTGTTGCGGATCACCAAATGACGTCATCTGTAGTACTTCAACGCTCTCATATTTATCACCAAGAATTTTGAAGAAATCAAAGTGTTTCGAATGACAAACTTCAGATACTTGAACTGGCAAGCCGACAAACTGACAAATTTTATCAGTCTGTCAGCACTGACAAACCGACAAAATTCTGTCAGTTTGTCAGCACCGACAAACTGACAAATTCTGTCAGTTTGTCAGCACTGACAAAACGACAAATTTTGAATTGGTAATTAACTCAGGCTTCGGATACTTGAACTGACAAACCGACAAACTGACGAATTCTGTCAGACAAACCGACAAATTTTGAATTGGTAATTTACTCAGGCTTTGGATACTTGAACTGACAAACCGACAAACTGACAAATTCTGTCAGTTGTCAGCGCTGACAAACCGACAAATTTTGACTAAGTAATTAACTTAGGCTTTGGATACTGCGAATTTATCGTCTCGATTCTGATACGGCTTTCGAGTGGCACAGAAGCTGCAATCCGATTAATAAGGATGCTGAAGAAGCATTTGATAATATTTTTAGGTCTGAAGAAACTGGCAACAAAGTATGGTCCCAAGCCATCATGTTGAGCTAAAATTTAGTACAGAATTCGTCCTTAACGATATTATATAATTCGAGTTTCTTAGAGTGTTGAATGGTATGTCGCCAATATAGGATAATATATATAATGTTTGATTTTAGTGTCAGCTACGAAAATAGGGTCAAAATCAGGCAAATATCCTTATAAGATTAGAGTAGAAGCTATTTTTACCAGAAGAGTGAAGACCTGCTGACATTAAAGATCTGTTTAACAATAGCGTTATTGTCCTTACTTTTAAGGTATAAGGTATGACTAATTATTTTCTGATTAA
This sequence comes from Cladopsammia gracilis, assembly GCA_022457155.1. NCBI lineage: Eukaryota > Metazoa > Cnidaria > Anthozoa > Scleractinia > Dendrophylliidae > Cladopsammia > Cladopsammia gracilis. The sequence goes on along the minus strand of JAJGOT010001026.1, from coordinate 25,216 downwards.
TAGCTATAATAAGAGGAAACCTACCAAGTTCAGCTCTACATGCCACATTTGATGCCTTATTGCTTACCTCTAGATAACGCTTGCAGAATTGTAAATGGATTTTTTCAATCTGCGAACTGTCCCAAGACTTAAAATCTGGTTTTGCGTACACACCCCAGACTTCGCTATTATATGTCAAAATTGGGGAGATCATCGTGTCAAGGAGTTTACTTCCCAGGAATGACAATTTACTGAAATTTGTATGTTTTCTTAGACTGAAAAGAGCGTGCAGGCCCTTCTCTTTTAACTGGTCAAGTGCCATTGAAAAGTTATCCGTTGAAGAGATTACTGACCCTACAGTGAAAACTGGACTCAGTACATTTCTTAGCACGTTTGACTTTCTGAAAGATCATAACTTTGGCCTTTTTGGATTGATACTTAATATTCACGAGTTGCATTAGGAAGATAGCTTATCAAGACAAGTTTGCAGTTCTGTTTTGGATCTTGAAAGTATGACTAAATCATCTGCATATAAAAGTGCATTTTTAAAATTTTGTGCTATTTGGTAGAACAAAAGGATCCGATAAAATATTTTCGAACGAATGTGGTATGTTGTTAACATGGAGGTTAAATAGCAACGGGCTTAAAATGCAATTTTGGCGTACACCTCCTGCGTATTGAAAGGGTCGTGTTTGGCTTTTTCCAATTTTTACGGACAAGTAGAGTTTGAGTACAATTTTTTTATTAAATTGTAATAGCGAAGATAAAGAAATCTCTAATACGAGGAGGTACTGAGGCATAAAACAAAAATAAGCCAAGCAAGTAAGGGTTTAGCACAGGATGAGTTTAGTAATTTAATTTTCTTTTCTGCAAATTTTAAAAAGTATCAAAGAACTGCACCTTTTTTCAACGTTCGATAGATACAGTAAATTGTGCTTAAGGAAAGTTGGAGGAAGTTGTAATAGAGCAGTTTTCAATTGAGTGTCGAAAGTAATTACACAATTGCTTTGGTTTTGCATTGCTACGCTTTGTGATTGGCTAAAAAATCTCGCGCCATTTTCTCGACCAATCAGAAGTAAAACCAAAACCAATCGTGACTTGCTCGCACGCGTTTTCCCGCGCTTGGCGCCGCCGACATGTAATTGCTTCGAGCTCTGATTGGTTCATTGGATTGTTTACGACTGCTGTGATTGGTCAGAGTAATTACTTTGGTTTTGGTTTTACGACACTCAACTGAAAACTGCTCTAACGTCTCAACAGGCTCATTGGTGGTGAATAGAAAATTAAAGCATAATCACTTCCTTTTACATCTTCAGAAATAGGTTTCGGGAAGACCATGTTATACGTTTAACAATTAATTCGCAGAGCGAGGCAATGACAGATTGGCGGCCCTGATCTAGAAGCCGCCCCCTAACATAAATTAAGGATCAACCTGGAAGATGAATGCGCAGGATTAAGCACGTTGGAGGCTGCGGGAGAGGGATTCTTTCAACAGTAACTGAATCAGTCACAACCAACCAACCGTTTCTCACCCAACCGGAAGATTGTTTTCCACCCAAACAATCGTTTTGGTTGAAAAGCTCTTTTGAGTGTAAGCGAGTACACTGCAATATTAAAATTGTGTATTTATATAATAGGACAATCACATGACTTTTGTAGGGCATATAGTTTATTTGTGGCCCGAGTAGCATCATTGGCGCCCGAGCGGAGCGAGGGTGCAAATGATGCTACGAGGGACACAAATAAACTATATGCCCGACAAAAGTCATGTGATTATCATTATTATCAATACACAAGGCCAAATCGTACAAAATAATTTAACAAGAAAAAAATGTTTAACAGAAACAGGGCCGCAAATGCGTTAGCAGCCCATCAAATTCAATATCGCCCGCCACTCACGCGTGTTTTCTCGAAGGCAGTTTCTTATTTGGCCGCGTATGTTGATAATAATTGCAGTTAACCCACCATAGCCCGCTTAGTGAAAAGCATGATTAATTTACACTGACACACCTTAATAGGGTTTCGTTGGTATAATTAAAACTGTGTAGCGCCATGGAGAACAGGACACCCAACGAATCATTTCGGTGAAAAAGCTGTTCGGAAAATCTTAGTCGTCTTTAAAAAAATGTAACCTCTGCCTGAGTGAATTTTTTTTTATAATCTGTCGAAAAGGATTATGTAGCCTTACGAAACGCAGCGAACCCTCCCAGGAACAGATTTATACTCAAGAACTTCATGATAACGTAGCTGTCAAACAGTAACGCAACCCCTCATTCCGCTTTTGTATCTTATTGCATCTATTTATATACCTCGTAATTCATTTTGTTAATATATTACATAGCAACGGTGTAAAATGCTTATAACCACCAGTTTTGAAATGTACGCTCATTCGTTAAATTGCGTAATGAGTGCGGTCATCTTTTGACCATACAAACAGAGCTGTAGCATTAAACGAATGAATATCTTCTGAAGTCTGATCTACATTCGATGAATTTGTCTTTGCTTCTCTAACGAATTAGAGTTGAACGCTTTTTGAAATCCATTCAACTGAACTGTCAAATAATTTATATATTTATCAAAGAATTTATATATTAACCCAGGTTATGTTCACCGGTGTAGCGCGATATTAAGTGCTCTACAGTAAAGTTGGTCAGACACGAGGGGTCATGTAGCAGGGACATGTCGCAGCGACATGTAACAGCGAAAACAATTTGTGTAATACACACTGAGGGACATGTAGCAGGAAGTGTAGCGGGGACATGTAGCAGGGAAAAAATCATAACTCTTGCACACCACACGAAAATGTAGCGGGGACTTGTTTCAGGGACATGTTGCAGCGACATACAGTACATGCATCAAGATTGCATCACGGCTAGTAAAACGGCACAGGGACATTTGAATATTTTTCTCAGTTTTTACGCCTGATAAAGTGGGGGCCGAAACCAAGACACCATCGTGTAAAGGAAATATGTCAGTTTTTTGTGGCGAGGTTCTTTTTACCAACTTACGTGCCTGCTAAATTGCCTTTCATGCGCGCCTAGGAAATCTACTAAACTTCCTAAACATGCTCTTGTCAAGCGTATATATTGATAACATGTATTTCCAAGTTACACTGAGACCGTGAGCCGGCACAATGCACACAGTTCTGTCAAGCTGTTTGTTGTTTTCGCTAGGTTACGTACCCTAATCATTCCACCTTTTGCGACTCACAACTCGAACAAAGGCGCAGAGGAGTCAATTTTCAGCCTAATTTGTTCTATTTTCACTGCGCGAATCCAGAATATTACTATAAAGAACGTAGTTCTTACATTGGACACCCAGCGTAGCAGTATTGGACGAAGTACTTCCAAGGATGTTAATCGCCACACATCGGTATTCCCCGCTGTCTGTTCTCTTCACGTTTGTTATACTTAAAGATTTATTGTCTGAGCCAAAACTTATTCTAGAATCGCCACCACTGCTTATATGCCATCCACTTTTGGTCCATGATATTGAAGGCGCAGGATTCCCGACAGCATCACATGATAAGGTAAAGCTACTGTATTCTGACTTTGTCACATTCTGTGGATGAGTAGTGATCTCAGGTCCATCTGCAGTAAGTTAAAGAAAGAAAAAAACATCAACACATGAAGGTGCACAATTAGGAGGAAACGACGTAATTTTTAACTATCATCAACAGACTTATTAATTGAACCGATGCGGAATAATTATAGTAACGAATACTCTCCATGAGCACCGGTGATTGGGCGATGTAGCAGCAGCAGCTCCTGGAAGATCTCACCCAATTGGATCGATTCAATAGAACGAGAAACAATAGAAACAAAACAATAAAACGAGTCGACAATGAAAACTATTGTTTGTTTTAACCAATCTCGACAGATCTCCCGAGTGAACTTACATTGCACATCCAGCTTAGCAGCATTGGAGATGGCGTTTCCAACGCTGTTGTTCACCACACATCGATATTCTCCACTGTCCACTCTACTCACATTCGTTATAGTGAACTCTTTTTTATCTGATGACAAACTGATTCTGGGATTGACGATCGTATTTACAGGAAATCCGTTTATCGTCCATGACAATTTCGGTGGCGGATTTCCACTGGCGTTACAATATAGAGTCACGTTTTCTCCTTCTGTTTTCGTGCCATTTTGTGGATGAGTGGTTATTTCAGGTGTAACTACAATAAAATAAAAGTGTAAGAGTATATGCAACATTATATAATATTAACATTTCCAAATGGTCTTGATAGCACAAGTGTTAATAATATTTGAAACAAGAGACATCACAAACATCTTGACAATTTTTAGACGAACTAAGATGTTTAAAAATATGAGAATTTTTATTCCGGGAAAGGTGCTCATTTACACGTGTATAGAAATGCCTGTTGGTTTCACCAACATAGCGAGCACCACAGCCCGCACAAGTAAATTTGTAAACATCACGTGTTGTTTACAAATTTACTTGTGCGGGCTGTGGTGCTCGCTATGTTGGTGAAACCAACAGGCATTTCTATACACATGTAAATGAGCACCTTTCCCGGGATAAAAATTCTCATATTTTTAAACATCTTAGTTCGTCTTAAAATTGTCAAGATGTTTGTGATGTCTCTTGTTTCAAAATTATTGATAATGCCACCTCCTATTACCAACTCAAAATCAAGGAGAGCTTTCATATTGAGCGTTTGAAACTTGAACTTAACAAACAAGTTGATCATGTCAGTTTATCATTGCATTTTTAACTTTTACCGTTTTTTCCTTTTGTCATTTGTTTATTTTGCTATAATGTTATTGGTTAGTTTGAATTTTAAATACTTTTAACGAACACTTCATTATAAATAATTATTGTATTAATAGTATTATATATATACGTCTACTTTTTAAAAATTATTGTAACACTCACTATGGCTGATGATGATGTTTGAAACATCGAAACATGTTCCGCAAAATCAAAAGTGTGGTTGTATTTTTGAAAATAGAATGTTAACACTGATTACTCGGGTAGATACACATTAATATTACGTAATATAATTTCTAGCTTTAAATTGGCAATGCTGTATGTAAAGAGTTTTCTTTACTAAAATTAAAACAGCTTATTTAGGTCATAATATAATAACTTGTCTAACTCACTGACAAATTGATTCAAATAAACGTGAATTAAAGCTTAAATGGGAAAATGCGTCATGAGTTTGAAATGTCTATATTTCTTAAATATTCTTTATTTACACGCGCAAGCGAAAATGAACTTTAAAATATTTAATCTATTGAATAGCCAAGTGCAATCGTAGTCGTTGCGAGATTTATTTTGCTATACTAAGCAATCTTGTAACGGTCAAAGCGACGCGTGGAACATCGTTTCATATCGCAAAATGCATCTCACAACGACGATCATTCCACATGGCGCCGCAACAGATTAAAAAAGAAACAACAGGCAAGTGAACAGCTACCAATTTGTTTATTCCATTTGCAGTTTACAAAAAAGGGTAATCTATTCCATTTACAAATAAGCCTGTGGGTTCCACTAAATCGCAACTTTTTTCACGATTCCGATTCAGGTTCCGATTCCGCTTCCGTCGCCAGTAGAACCAGCCTTATCATTAAACGAAAATTTAAGGTGGCTCTCAGTCCCTCCCCAAGACGTTTTTAAAACCGTGCACAAAGTTGTATCTTAACATACTTATTACAATTTGATAACAAAAAATCGGTCCCGTTTTAGCTATGAGAACGTAAAGCTAAAATAAAGGGTGTCTTTAACAAGTTGAACTGTTACGATGGTAACCTATTGCGTCATGACGATGACAATAACTTGTTCACCAAGACTGGGCATTAATTTGATACCATTATTGAAGTATAAAGTGATAACGAGTGATCCATCATAGTGTATGTGCTGGAAATGACTAGAAACTGTCATGAGTCACCTTAACCCTCGGACGTACAGGGGGGGGGGGGGGGGGCACCCGCCTTAAGGTTTTTCTCCGATATTATCAAGACCATTTAAGATTAGCACATGCCGTTTTCAGTAGCTGTTCATGTATCCTTGAGACACATTATGGTAAAGCTTCGCGACAACCGGTTGCTATGGTAACGAGATATGACGTCATAAGTAACATGTGGTCAAGCCATTTTTGAATAAAAATGCGTGTTTTTCACCTTTTTTCAGCGAAAAATCACATAAAATGCTACCAAAAGCATCAAAATGTTTAATTGTATGTTATTTTGTAACTCTAGCAAACAATATTTGCAATTTCCGCATTTTCCCGATAAATTTGACTTTTTAGTAAAATCTAAGACGGCGGCCACCTTGGCGGCCATTTTGGATGACGTCACGGACCCCAGCAGCGCCCCAACCCATAATATTTACCTTATCTTTAAGAGCCATCGCGGGCTATCTATTAGATGTAAAATATTTCCGAAATATTGCAACATCGCAAAAATCCAAGGGGGGAGCAACAACCTAACCCCCCCCCCCCCTTTGTACCACGGTTGGGGTATACGTTTGCGTGTACGTCCGAGGGTTAAGGAAGTCAAGGAATGGTTTGAGCCGAATTTGCATACAATTAGTTCACTGATCTTTGCTTAAACGTTTGGGGCCTCAACAGACGAGCGAACTGAGTATCGTAACTGATAGTTGTCGCATCCTCGTCCCCAGGGCTTTTTCCTTCGAGAGAGAAAAGCCCTGGGAACGAGGTTGTAGTTGTCGACAACTAAAAATCATGTTAGGCTTAGGTATCGATAACATACTGACAAAAATGTTTTTAGCTATCGATAACAAACGAGTTCCCTTTGCTGAAAGGAAAGTAATGTTTTTTTTTTTTTATCGAAAACAAAACATTGTCGACAACTAAATTTCCGGCCCCGTTAATGTGTAGTATATAAATTCATTTCAAAAAGTCATTAATAATTCATGAGCATATCAGCCAATCACACGACGCAAATCGCTCACGTGTATGAACCTTTATACCTGGTAATCTACGGTCATTATGAAAAGCCTGGTGGCGGCTTTGATTTCAGTCACAGGGGGTGCGGGGCTGAATGGGCAAACAATGCAATTATCGCTAAATTTTTAATGAGAATGATTTTAAAATGACCACCGTGATATTTATATAAAGATGACACGTAATCTTTATATAAAGAATACTAATATGGGGTAGTAATTGTTCAGGATTCTTAGTGCAACAAATGGTGACTTTAATATTTTTGTTCAGTACTGTTTTACGAAATCTAGTCTTTTGCCATTCTATTTGGAATCTTCTCAACAAAATGAACAACCAACAGTTTAACAAGTGAGCCGTTATTTGAATGACACCCGCGCCCTCGTGTAAATTGCCAGGTAAGCGACTGGTTCGCAGATGCAAGCTGATAATTTTTACTCGTTCTCTACCACTGAAAAACAAAATTGTCGGACGTTTTGTCTACCGTACCTGTCAACTTTGGTATAGCATTTTTCAGTAGATGTTTTTCCCCAGAACTTTTAAATCCTAAAACTTTCGACAGCAGCCGGGAAGCAATGGTCACTTCGTCGAAGATGTGACACATGTGTTGTATGCTAATCAGTCTTGACTACTTGTTTTTCTTGTATGCTAATTTCCTCTTTGCACAAAAGCGCAATTGTTTTAATTCCGAACGGACACGCTTATGAAAGAATGTTTTTGAAGCCGTTCAAAAGACTCGCAGTACGTCTATTATCAGGTGTCAAAACTCTCGGCTTCGCCTCGAGCTTTTAAACCTGATAATACACTACTGCTCGTTTTTTAAACAGTACATAGAAAGACTGGCTTGGGTTTCCTGATCTGAGGTAACATAGTTGTTAGCATCTTGTTTTATTTGGCTTATGGTTCCTTGTTTGCAGTGTCTATTTTCAAGATTTAGAAAATTGTTGGTATTTTTTTCTCCCTCATTATACCACCTAATTTTCGATCTTAGGATAGCGCCTCTTGTTCGATGTTCTCGTTTTCTTAAAGGCCCATCTGCACTTACCGTGATGCAACGCGCATTGTTTATTTTGATTTGGACCCAGATAAATGCGATCTCTCGCGAAGTGAAATTTTTGCCTCTCATCTCCAGGAAGAAATGAACAATGAGTTTGAAATTTCGTTTGACATTAATTTTAAAATTTATTACTTGGGCGTAGCGACCAAGTATTAAAATGCAGTTTGGTCAGACACAAATGTGCAGTATTGCGCAACTCTGGGAATGGCGGGATTGTTCAAACCTTCACCGCGGTTTAATACACGTCCGAGGCGTTTTTCGTTTTATTTGTTGGGATTCATTTAGTATCAAGTGAAAACGTGGGCAAGGATGTATAAAATAATTAGTTTATGTAAGTATCTTTTCATCTTTCCGGCTCAAAATAACGAGCTTCTTTTCGATCGTTTAAAACTGATCAAAACGCTTCATGCTTGAGCAAAATTGTGTTGGCAAATAGCGCCGACAGTTCTGCGGTTCATAGTTTTCAAACGCTTAGAACTTTTTTTAGTTAACTTTCAAAACGTTTAGTGAGTTGACAGTGTATTGTTAATATATGAAACTTTTAATAAACAGTGAAAATTGAAGTACTTTGGTTAACTTTTGCAAATTTCTCTCGTTTGACCGCGGTGGAGTACACCTGTTGTTTGTTGATGCAAGGCGAACGTCACAAAGTGCGAGTTGTGTTTTCTCTGTTGCATCTAACAGTTTCATATTCAATATGCGTAAGGAAATTACTCAAGAAGACACTGCGAAAGTATTTGACACTCGCGATTTCATTCTACGACACCTTCATGACGGAAACCCGCTAAAACAAGATAATTTAGACGAATACATACATAGCGCTTATTTAATACGAAGTGAACAGTGGACAGCGAAGGAAGAAATATAAGCGTGGTAGGAATCCCAATTAAATTCACTTCTTTCGGTTGTTTGCCTTTCATTAATTTTTATTTCGTTAAGTTGAAGGAACACAACAGCCAACTGTAACTTTGGGTGCAAAAATTCACCGCCGAGAGAAGATGTAAACAATGCACGCAGTGTTTTGCGAGACGTTTCTTGCCAGTTTTGCTTCCGCTAGTGAATGTTTCTCGGGCGAAAATAACCTTAAAGCGATCACTTTTTCATTTAAATTTCTTTTCTGTGTTTCGGATACAGAGGAATAAAAACTGGATATATTCTCGTGTGTCTGATTGCGAAATGTTTTATGAAACAGCTGCGTTATGCGTTACTGGAAAGGTTTCAAATTACTTTCACATTATGCAAATTGCAACATTTTTACCTCAACTGAAAAAATGTATTTCAAATGGCTAAATTTGTTTCTCTCGTCCTAAATTATCACTTCTGTCGTTAACTTTGATTAAATTTAAAAGTTTCATTCAAACTTTATTATAATAACGGCGGGAATACTTCCAGAAAAACTTTCAATTGGAAAAGTTGTTTTGACCTCGGTCCGGACCAGGCAATTACATCATGGCTTCTAACATTTGCATTCACTTCAAAAGTGTCGGAAACACAGACCAGCTAGTTACAAGAGTTACCTAAAACCAATAACAACCCGATCGGGAAACTCTGACATACGGCCTTTTTTTCAACGGTAAGTACAAAGTAGGCATCGATTTGTATTTTTCAGTATGTACTCGTCTTTTGACACAGTGGACACGCTACTTTAATAATTTGCGTGCGATCTCGCACGTGTGTCTTCTTGTTTTAGACGGTTAACGCGCTTCTTTGTTAGACTGCTCACACTATCCGAATACTCCCTATCATCAAACCGTGAAATAACGTGCATGCAGATTCCCAAGACAATTATCAGTCCAATATGCCTAATACAACGACGCCCAAGTATACGCTCCCACAGCGTCTTGTTAGTCCTAAAAAGCGGTCCTGTCAAAAGTCCGTATAACATGTCTCGCATTTTGGCTGGGGCCGCTCAACCCGCCTATAATAGTGTAGCTCCAGGCAACTCCAGTCGCCGAGGCAGTTTCCTCCGCTTCGAAAGTTCGCATCGAAAACATTTTCACGTTTTGGGACGCCGTAAACCTTCTGCTATTTTTACCGAAAGTTTAAGGTCAGTGCCGCTTAAAACGAAACCTCCACCGAGCCGAGAAGTGTTTGTATTCTGTGGGCTGTTCTCCAGTGGGCGTATCTGATTTGCATTGGGCATAATTAATGAGCTCCGCTGGCGGAGGACGTTTTATCGGCTTCAGAAGTTTGCATCGAAAAAAATTCGACGGCTAGGGACGGCAAAAACCTACTTCATCTTCCATGGGATATTTCACATATTTGCTGACAAAAACGACTCCGCCGGCGAGCCGAGAAGTTTGAGCTTTTTCTGTTGTTTACATCTCCAGGTTCCGGTCGAACGGTTACTGTTATCGATGGAAAGATTCAAATGTCAACTCCAGTATCTGGAAAACGAATGTACAAAAAATTTGAAGATAAATCTTAACTAATAGGCAATCTAATATACCTATTTCCTTTCCACGGACGACCGAATTTCTGAGCCAAACCTTCTGAAGGTTCTCGTTTCTTGACAGCCGGCCTCGAGCCTTCGGCGGCGTTGCTTAGAAAACGTATCAGTAACGATGGAAAACAAAACAGACAAAAACAAGATGCAATGCCTTGAATATGAACTAAATATTTGAAAGAAATGATCTTGAAGTTAATAGACGATACAGATTCCCCGATGTAAACGGATTTTTTTATTAATCAAACTTCACCGACACAAAACTAGAATTTCGTGGCCCCGGAAAATCTAGAACGCCCGCAATGAATCACGGTAAGTGCGGATGGGCCTTTAAAAAACGGGGTTTTCTAAAAACACTTGTAACTTTTAATCGCTTATGTTATATGCACTAAAATTTAGAGTCCTGTATAATATATAGACTCCTTTATCGCCCTACCAAAACTTACAAAAATCGGTTAACGCTCACATGCCGAAAATTCGATTTATAAAAGGGAGCCTCCGCGCCATTAAATAGCCGTGGGGCACCTTAAAGCCTAAAAAAATTAAGTCCTCGGGGATACAAGGCGTTTGTTGTTTGTCCAGAGAGATGTGCTGTTCATTTTGTTGACATGTTCATGAAACAGTGTTTGTCAGGGGTGTTGTGGGTACTAATAAATTATGTTGATTTTTTTTTTTAAATTGAGAAGATTCTAGAAAATCACTGAAGTGGATCAGTGACCACAATAATCGACCTGTTGTTCCATTTCATTGAGCATTTATGTGGGTTATTACAAATAATAACCTGTTCAAAACAATGAAAAGGTGCATTAAATGAGGAGAATATGAGGAGACAAAATCCCCAGAATCTATCCAAATTAAGACTGGGTATCCAAACCTCCTTCACGGTATTGGTTTTATTTTGCGTTCTCATACATATATAATATGTGTTTCCCTCTATTCCTTGTTTAACGCTCAAGTAGTTTAAGGCCTGGGTCAAGGGCTTTGACCAGGAAAAAACCGTTTATTCGCAATAACTTTTGCAAACGGAATGGAAGTGAATCGAAATTTGGCACATAGAAAGATATTATCGTCCTTAACATTTTTAAGTATAATAAGCTTTGGCATAGGTCACGTGACATGTCACGTGCCCATTTTTCTTAAAATAGCAAATATTTGACGAATTGGTGACGGGTTTAAGAGAAAACATCGAATAAAAATGCTTTTCTGATGCAGATTAAATATCTCCAGCCCTTCACGTTTGGAATGAGTGTACATTAATCTCTTAAAAAAAATTATGAGGACAAAGGTCATTTTTCAGTCCAAAATTCAACCTATAATTATTTATAACTGCAATTTAAAGACTCGAGGACAATCATTCCAAACGTAGAAGGTTAAATATGTTAAACCTCCATCGGAAAAGCTAATTTATTTAACTATGCAAAGGAAATTCGCTACCAATTCGCCGATTTACGTGATTTTAAAATTTTGATCACGTGACATGTCACGTGACCAAACTTTTCCGTTAAGGCAAAAGAAAACATCAAGATTAACATTCAGGGAAAATTTCATTTTGATCTAGGTTTTCTCTGTGAAGATATAAAGTGTCAACCATATTTTCCGAACACACTTTAAACCCAGGCCTTAAACTGCTTGAGCGTTTGCTGTCCATATCGTATCATACCTGAGCATATATTCTCACTTTATTCATGCCATCCATTGGTTGGAAATATAAATATATTTTATCGAGGACCCTCATCTGGGGCGGACTAACCTGGGCAGCTTCCATTAGTAATTAATACGTCATCGATGGCTGCATCACTCTCATATCTAGATCCAATCGTCCCTTCAAATGTTACCTATAAAGATGAATATAAAGGTAAGTATCGTATCATCAAAGTGATCTTACAAATAAATCAGGGCGTGATCTTTCAGATAAATCATAACAATAACAAAAGCAGCAGATAGGGTAAAGGTAACAAAACTAACATTTTTATCTTCAATAGTATCTAACTATAACTACTAACCTTGACCAGAGATATCATTAAGCCCCCTCGAGTTACTGATTTCGATTAATTCTGCTTTTCACGATTCTCACTTCGTCTGTGGTAAAAACTATAATGCTTTGTGACGTCCGAATTAGTTACCTTTTTTACCATAACTCTAAAATTTCCCGCGCGCTCATTGGCTAAGAGCTATTGTTTATACTATGTTGTTCATACCGTGAATGACGTCATCGATGACGCCACTCGCGTCTACCGCGTGGGAAAACAAATGATTTTGGCTTCAAGAAGAAATTCAGCTGCGTGGTTTTCAATATAGCTGTTTTCTCCGCCTATTTTTTTTAATCAAATATTACATTTGCCATTGCTGAAAAATCCACACTTGTCAAAGCTCAAACGCTTGAAGCAGAATTTAGGCGCAACCAAAAAGATGCCCGGTACTTTGGAAATTTAACAGTAGGCTTTTGAAGGACAATGAATTTGTAGAATTAATTACTAGCAATTATCCTTTGATCCGTAAGAAGTATGCTAAAATTGTGGACAAAAGACTGAAACTGTCGACATATAAGATCTTCCGCACTGCACACGGTTCAGGTGTCTATGACTGTGGTCCCACTTTAGAGTTAAAGCGCGCATGTGTGTTCAATCACGATTAATGGACACTGTTCCGCCGAAATGACACCAAATGTACAACTAAATTGGATAAAAAGCTTTTATAGAGTATAACAGAAGCAGTAGTTTTGACACAAAGTGCAGGATTACAAGGATTGAAGTGGATTACAGGGGCTGGATTCACGAAATTCTACCTAAGATATATCCTAAAATATAACTTGGGTGATGTTTGTGATATTCGCGAACGATATCTTATGCCCGTCCTAAGATACGCGCAACTTAGTAGTCTCCCAAGTACACTGGTCCCTGAAAATTATCGATTGCCGTAGATAAGCCAATCACATTTTCTCAAATCGTGGTTGTAAATGATAAGTACCGCAATTTGAATGATAACTGAGTTCGTACATTAGCTTCCACCTTGTGTGATGCAAAGAAAAGAAAGCATAATTTTACGAGCCAAGAGAAATCGGCTTTAGTAGAAGGAGCGGCATATCGCAAAAAAGTCATATTTTATTCATATAACGTCTAAGAATTGTTATGCCTCCGCTCATGCTTACAATGTATGTCGGGCCTGTTTTCACTGGATATAAGCGCTGTTATGCCTTCACTCATGCTTACAATGAATGTCGGGCCTGTTTTCACTGGATATAAGCGCTGTTATGCCTTCGCTCATGCTTACAATGTATGTCGGGCCTGTTTTCACTGGATATAAGCGCTGTTATGTCTCCGCTCATGCTTGCGCTTACGTTGCGCAGTGAAAATCGGGCCTAATTATAAACTAAATCCTACTTGTTTTTCTTAACATTTAGATGGAGATTTATATCTGTGAACTTTGCCAAATTTATGTCGATTTAAAGTGTGATTTTATCAAGGTATTTTTACGGTCAAACACGCGGCTTTAAGCAATCAACAGCAAGCTACAGTCTTCAAATTTGCAGCTCACTTCTCTTGATTTATGAGTTGGCGTGAAAATCGAGAAAAATCACTGCAAAATTAAATTGATCATGTCAGAGAGGAACGCAATAAAATTGTGCGAAAATTAAGCCAATAATGCCCGATTTTAGCTAATGAATGGCATAAAGAAAATTTAAACCTACCCGAATGATAAATCAAAGCTGTTTTTATATTTGTGAACTCATTCTAATGTCGCTGTCGCTTTCTGACTTCGCTGCAGTTGAGCCACACAAAACTTACACTATTTTTTTTTGTATAAGAATGTCTAATTTCTTGGCTGAGGCTGAGTTGGACTGGATGTTCTTCTTTTCTTTTTTTTTGCAATTTGCGCCTAAAGACGTTCTCAACACGTTCTAAGGATAAGTGGTGCAGCATTTCAGTAATTCATAGCTCTAAATAACAAAAAAGTATATTGGAACAAAATTATAATATAATTGCAAATGCTTGCTATTATAAAATGGAAAAAGACTAGTATGCGGTTTTTAGCTCATTGTTAACATGGTAGATAGAGACGGTCTAAACTACCTCTCAGCCTGGGTACAGCACGTTCTTAAAATTTTAGCTAATCTCTGCCTAGTTCTTATTAAAAAAGGCGGTTCTTATGTAAAAAGAAGTGTAATGGCTGTGGCTGCATTTGATGAGTTAACTGGGTTATTATTTTTTAGTAATGATGAATCAAAATTATTTGTTACGAGTGCTGAAAAAACTGTATTAAGTAAGCCGGTTGAAATTCCAAAGAGAAACCCCCCGGACAAAAGTCCACAAAGTTAACAAAGAAACCTTTGTTAACAACTTTTGTCCCTTTTTTGTAATGCATGATGCCTATATCTCGTTTTGCGCATGCGCATTAACGAGATAAAAAGAGTAAAACTCCAATTCTGTCTGATCTCAGGTTATTTGTAGATAACCCCTCAGCTTTGACACAATTATCTTTATTAAACTTCTCACCGCATGCGTAAAAGTTACAGTTTTATCAAATATTTACTTACAGTGTTATCCAAATGAATATTTCTTGTAGCTTTTATCCACTGTTTACCATGGTCTCCCGATGCATTGAAAACTACCGCATTTCCATTGAAGACAGTGAGGGTTCCCATACCGGTGTCATACATATGATACCAAAACTGGAGACAAGCCAGTGATCCATTTCCAGCTATTGGTATTTCAAGTCTGGCTTTGTTACCACTTTTTCTGGGCCAACGCGAGTCAATGTACATATAGTAACCTGTTTATCATGAGAAAGAAAAACCATGAAATTTTTAGGAAAAACGAAAATAAAAACATACCAGGTTTGGTGTTTATATTACTGTACTGTACATTCTTTAAACAGAAAATGTAAATGCCCCGCTCACACAAAAGCTTAAACATGTTGTTTGGTTTAAGACAGGATTTACTAAAAGGAATTTTTCCTGACTTTAATTACCATTCCAGGTCGTCTGAATCGTAAGACTGACTGAATAGACTGAGGCTAAACACGTTGTCAAACTTTGAGCATCATTGAAACAATTTTAGGCTTTGAACACGGCTTTATTAGTACGGTACCTTCGCATAGCAAAGAAGGGAATAAACAGCGTTTACTAAATCAATATTTGGGGTAACATTTTAAATTTCTGCCCTTGTGTCTAGGAGAATCGCTAGAATATGACTACTGTATTGTCAAGTTTTATTTTTTTTTCATTTTTTCGAATCAAGTTAAACCGGCTAGCGGCTTTATATAGTTTTTTTTTATATATATCTCATTATGTAAGTTTTTGGTCAATTTTAATATTTAAACAAGAAGCTCCTTGCAGCCTATACTCATGCGCATGCGTAAGTAAGTTAAGAAGATGATAAGAAAATAAAAAGATGAGAAGAAGATGATGAGAAGATAAGAAGATGATAAGAAGATGTCCGACATGGCGAAGAGTACTCCTTTCATTCAGTCATCGTTCCTGCAAACCACGTTGTTTACTATTGATTGTTTTGGAAATGAAGGCTGTACCACAATGAAGGGAATGATTCTTCTATGTCTTATATATACCAAACATGAACATTGCTAATGTAAGTAGGGTTGTACGAGACGCTGTCGTGACACTTGAGTAATGCTCTTTTACCGGAAGTGAGAGTTGCCGGAAGTCACTAAACAGGAAGTGTTGTGGCAAAGCTATGAACCGGAAGTGTACAATTTAAAATATGCGTGCATAAATTTGCATGCAAAATCGTGACACAAAAAAATAAAAATAACAAGAGGCTCCTAGCAGCCTATACTCATGCGCATGCGTAAGTTAGTTTTATGAATATATTTCAAACATGATAAGAAGATGTCCAGGATGGCGAAAAGTACTCTTTTCATTCAATCAGCGCTCCTGCAAACCACGTTGTTTACTATTGATTGTTTTGGAAATGAAGGCTGTACCACAATGGAGGGAATGATTCTTCTAAGTCTTATATATACCAAACATGAACATTGCTATTGTAAGTAGGGTTGTAGGAGAGTAAGTTTACCGGAAGTAAGAGTAGCCGGAAGTCACTAAACAGGAAGTGTAGTGGCAAAGCTATGAACCGGAAGTGTACAATTGAAAATATGCGTGCATAAATTTGCATGCAAAATCGTGACACAAAAAATAAAAATAATAACAAGAAAAACGAAGCCGAAACCTTACCGCATGCCGCTACGCGCATGGGTAATAAAAACAAGAAAAAAAACGGAGCCGAAACCGTACCTCATGCCGCTATGCGCATGAGTAATAATAACAGTAATACCGAACGGAGTAATCATTGAAAATATTTTACCTGAGCCGGTTGTGTGGTCCGATGAAGGGCCAGTAGAATTTAAACGTTTTCGCAATGGGGTTGGTCCTGAATGACGCGTCCAGTCAAACACATCTGAGGTAGATTGTCGCCAACCAAAGCACAGCCAGGTATCAAAGTTACAAGATGATAGAGAAGCAGCTAAGGAAAAAGAAATAAAAAAATGCGTCATTTTGATTAGTACTCACTACTTAGTCTTGTTGACTTCTACAAGATGCAGTGTACACGAGGTATACAACCACATCACTGTTATCTGTTCATATTATTTTACGATTATATTTTACGAAATAAAAAGCACATTGACAATAAATAAATAAATCACCGAAAATTAACAAAACGGGCCAAAAAAACTACGCAGACAAATAAAATGCTATTAAAGTTACCTTATAACATGCCAGTTAAAAATAAATATGAAGTTGTGGGGTAGTTTTGCTGAATTTAGTTAGCAACATCCAATGAGGCTAACGTTTTGGGTCTCACGTGTCACCGGATGAAGCGAACTGAGCCCGCAAGGTGTCGGGGGTGGGCGGGGACAAAGGGAGCTTGCTCCAATGTTTTTAATTTTGTCGTTTACCACACCATTTATCCTTCGCCTGGAAAAAGTCAACTACCATTACCACGAGAAAATGTTACATTCCAATAACTCGTTAAAAATTTCGATATTTTCACTGCATTGTAAGAAATTATCACGCCAGAATTTATAAAACAATCTATTAACACTATTCAGTTTGCATATGATGCTCGATTTAGGGTGTCAGCCCCATTGTACATCGTACTCCTCCATTGTATTAATCTAGTGGCTCAATGCAAAATTTTAGCCGGATCGTGACAAAGTGGACAAAAGTGCCAAACTTTGTATACAGTTTCTTTTGGATATGAGTATTAAATCTGGGATGGGTGCCCAAGAAAGAAACTTCCCGTTACTGTATAAAATGGGAAAATACTTTTCATCATTGCCCTGCTGTGCT